>FLSR01000583.1:36818-69634 GCA_900092035.1 Leuciscus waleckii
TATACACAAAAATAATACACATTTAACAGAATCGATTGATGTACGAACTCCTATGAAAAATCAAAGTCAACAGAGTATTTATGAGTTTCTTTTACACTGATAAAAAAAAAGCGAGCTGCTATCGCCGGCGATACCGTAGACCTCAGGGGGTTAAGTTTAATAGACTGGTAGGGTTAGGGTTAGATTAAGTTGACATGTAGTTGCAAAATTACTTATAGTCAGTAGAGTGTCTGTTGGAGGACCATCACAATAAAGTGTTTGCAGATATTAAGCAGACAGTCTACTTATACTCCAATGAAAGTTAGTTGACATATAGTTGCAAAGTTATTCATAGTCAACAGCATGTTCAAAAGGGACCATCAAAATAAAGTGTTACCGGCGAGGGGACTGCACCTCCCTTCAGGAAGGCGAGTCTCGATCTCAGCGCTGTGATAGTCATATTCCCGCAATGGGAACATGAACTATCCACAAAAGCTGCCTCAGCGTGTTGACTGCCCAAACATGAGAGGCAACTACTGTGGCCATCTGCTGGCGCCAGGGAACGACGGCATCCAGAAACGTACAAGCGGAATGACATCTTGAAAAAGACGCAGGGTCATGCTTGTGTTGCTCTTTTAGTGAAAACAAAATAGGTTTGAAAATAACTCTCTCAGTGTTGAGGCACCCAGGGGTAGCCGCAGTGTGATTAACACACAGAGGGAATCGCCCACCGAACCGACACACACACACAATACACAAAACAGCAGTGCTGTGTAAACAGCAGTTGTGAGCTGCAATGCTCGCGGCCACCGCTGAGCCGTCACACCAACACGAAGGAGAGTCCTCTCATTCTCAAAGGCAGTCTTTTTCTGTAGTTTTCAGAAGTCAAAACAAAAGCTCGGCTCCGAGTGAAGGACAATGTGTGCGTGCGCCCGCTTCCTGTTTATACCCGCGCTGCGGGGCGGGGGCGCGTGACGCAATTCACATTCCAACGTTCATTGGCTCGTTCTGTAGACACTTTTTTATTTTTTATTTTTTTATTTAACCTTTATTTAACCAGGTAGGCACATAGAGGACTCATTCTCATAAAAACGGCGACCTGGCCAAGATAAAGCGTCAAGATGCAGACAACATAAAGTTACACATAGAAGACAAAACAGCATAATAAAGTTACAAACAGTTGTTCAGTCAAAAGTACATTGTACGTAAATAGATAAAATACAACTAGACAGTATTCCTAGCGAATCAATGGATAAAAACAATTTTTAAACAATAGTAACTATAACTATAAAGTGAAATATGCATTAATTGATCAAAAAAGTACTAACATGAACAATGATGCGTCAATAGGTTAGTTATTAATCGTTTGAAAGTGGATAACGGTACAATTGAATCAAGCCTTAAAGATTTTTGCAGTTCGTTCCAATCGTTAGCTGCAGAAAACTGAAAAGAGAAACGACCAAAGGAAGTACGGACATTGGTGGTGGTTAATGTGATAAATCTGCTTGAACGCAGGTTACGAGAGGGAGAAACTACCGAAATTAGGTTTCTCAAGTAGATAGGGCCTTTGCCTAGGATAATTTTGTAAATGAAATAGAGCCAGTGTCTTTGCCGTCGGATGTGAAGGGAAGGCCAAACAATGAGAGAATAGAGGTTACAGTGATGAGTGCTAAATGGAGCGTTGGTGGCAAAGCGTATAGCACTGTGATATAATACATCTAGCTTTCTAAGAAGAGAGTTAGAAGCAGATCTGTAAACTACATCGCCAAAGTCTAAGATGGGGAGGATAGTCATAAAGGCAATGATTTGAAAGACCCAGACTCTTTAGCCTACTGATAAGGATGGAATAGTTTACAGAATCAAAAGCCTTGGCCAGGTCTATAAAAACAGCTGCACAATAATGTTTACGGTCAATAGCAGTTATGATATCATTTATGACTTTGAGTGTGGCTGTGGTGCACCCTCGGCCAGCTCGAAAGCCCGATTGCATGTCGGAGAGACTGTGATTCGATTCGAAATAGTTAATGAGCTGTTTATTGACAAGGCATTCAAAAACTTTAGATAGACAGGGCAAAATAGAGATTGGTCTGTAACAATTTGGGTCTAAATTATCTCCTCCTTTAAAGATAGGGATTACAGCAGCAACTTTCCAGTCTTTCGGAATGTAAGAGGTGTCGATAGAGAGATTGAAAATAGCAGTGATAGGTATGGCAATAATAGGAGCAGCCAGTTTTATAAATGAAGGATCTAAGTTGTCAAGCCCAGATGATTTGAATGGGCAAGGTTTTGCAGTTCCCTCAAAACATCGACTGTCTGGATATGGGCAAAAGAGAAAAGAGGTAGACTAACTGGGGGCACTGAGGACAGTGGTGAATTTATAGCTGTAACGGAAGGTGCCAGATGGAAAGCGTGTCCAGCCCTTTCAAAATGTTTATTAAAGTTCTCTATGATGGAGCCTTGTTAGTAGTTACAATGTTTTCAAATTTTAAAGCGGTGGGCAGCTGGGCAGGAATGTTATTACCTTCCATGGACTTTATTGTGTCCCAGAATTTTTTAGTGTTTGTGCCGCAGGAAGCGAATTTTTGTTTTAAAAAACTCGATTTAGCGTTTCTAACTGCCTGTGTATACTGATTCCTTGCCTTCTTGAATAATTGTAGGTCATGAGGATGTTTCGACGCCAATGCAGCACGCCACAAGGTGTTTTTATGTTGGCTTAGCTTAGTTAGGTCTGAGGTGTACCAAGGACTGTATCTGTGCTTAGTTCTAAATTTTTTTAATGGAGCATGTTTATTTAGACTAGCAAGAAAGGCGTTTTTAAAGAAGGACCAAGCGTCCTCCACAGTAGGGATAAGTTCAATGTCCTTCCAGGGCACCCGAGCTAAATCAAATAAAAAAGCTTGCTCGCTAAAGTGTTTTAGGCAGCGTTTAAATATGATAAGGGGAGGACTTTTAATGGCAGATCCATTGTGCATACATGTGATAAGACAATGATCGCTAATGTCCTGACTAAAAACAGCGGACGAAAATTTAGAGGGTAAGTTAGTTAGGGCGATATCAATAAGAGTACATTTGTCTGCCAATTTCATATTATATCTAGTTGGTTCATTGATTATCTGCGTGAGATTTAGGGCGTCGAGCTTTAATAATAGGGTATTTGGAGGATTAAGCATATCATAATTCAAATCACCTAACAGTAAAAACTTTGAGGATAAATAAGGAGCAATTAATTCGCAGATAATATCAAGGGCACAACTGGGAGCGGAAGGGGGTCTGTAACAGACGGCTGCAATGAGAGATTTATTTTAGAAAGACTGATCTTTAACACTAAAAGCTCAAATTTTTTTGGAATGGACTTAGATAAAATGACAGTGCATTGTAAGTGCTCCCTACAGTAGAGCATAACTCCGCCTCCTTTCGAAGATCTGTCTTGCCGATAAGTATTATAATTAGGAATAGATACGTCAGAGTCTTTTATAATTTTTTAAGCCAAGATTCTGAAACGGCTAATATGTCAGGGTTGGCTGCATGCGCAAGGGCAGTAAATAGATCTAATTTAGGAAGGAGACTTCTAATGTTAACTCTTTCCCCGCCAAACACGGAATTTTCCGGGTATCCGTGTTTTAGGTGGTATACGGTAAGGAAGACCCGCGCGCATGCTCTGAAAGAGTACGGAACTTTTTGATCAAAGAAACAGACTGCGATCGGCTCAAACATGAATGGAGTAGCGAGAATGTAACGTTAGGTCAAAATATCTGAAATGAAGAGGTTTACGGCTGATCAAGTACTGGAGGTGTTGATGGACTCGGAGTCCGATCACTCCTTATTTGATCATTCTGAATCTGATCGGGACGAAGTAGTTAGTGAGAGAGATGTTCATGTCACAGAAATATCTTTATGCACAATGTTGGATAATATATATATATAAACACTATAATGTTTGTGTGTGAGTGTGCATGTAGGCTATTTGTGTGGCTGTGTGCATAAATATGAGCGTGTAATGCCCAAATTGTTTCTCTCTTTGTGCACATTTACCACACTGTAATATGTATTTACAGGTGGAACTATAGATATAGAATATCGTGCAAAAATTGATGATTATGGCTTACATCTTATGTAAACCCCAAATTCTAAATTAGAATATTGTGAAAAGGTTTTCATAAGCTGTAAGCCATAATCATCAAAGTTATAACAAATAAAGGCTTGAAATATCTCACTTTGCATGTAATGAGTCTACATAATATATTTCTTTATTTTGATATGTAGCATGTTCATATATTCATAGAACAAAATATTCTGTGGGCCATTAAAATTTAGCGAAAATCGTCAAAAACCCTGGCGGTGGCTGGCAACTTTTCAAAAAAATGCTGGCGGGGAAAGAGTTAATATGCATAAATCCAAGATTTTTTCGATTGCAGAAGTCTTCGTAAGAGAACCCATTAAGAATAGGAACAGCAGTATTAACTAACGGTCCAGGATTGGATTCAATATCACCAGAGGAACTAAGTAAAATTAAAATTAATATATGGCAAAAACTGTTAAGAACTGGGCGCCTGGTGTGAGTGACGCCACAGTTTGGGAAGGGGAACAGCTTAGTAGAATATAGTATGTTAAAAGAACTGTGAGTAGACAAGGGGATTATAAAATGAGTGTACTGGGGTAATGGACCTAAACGTTGGGTAATGAAAAAGGAAGTTTCATCTGTGTGGATAAATGAGTCAATCCGAGTTTTTGAAAAAGTGGGAGGAGAAGTGAAGGGGTTAAATAAGGTGTGTTGAGCTGAATTAAAAGAACTAGGCCTACAATTAAACAAAACAAAACAAACTAACTCTAGTAAGCGTAGACGGCTCATGTTGTCAAGAATAACTTAAAACTTAGATAAAACTAATATAGAACAACAGAATACTTAAATTACTAATTAAATGAAAATAATAAATGAAATAAAATGTAGTCAAAACCAAGGTTGCCGTAACCAGAGTAGCCTACTAACAATAGTTAAAGTAAATAAAAATCCACAGATGTAAGTAGTAATGTGATATTATGTAAATAAAGTTAAATAAAAAGTGCTAACGTAAAATACTAAAATAAATAACAGGAAAATACATATCCCGACTTAATGAAACATGAAACTGCACAGCGTCCGTTTGCGTTGTAGAAAAGAAAGTCAAACATATACCGTGAGATCCAGTGTAAGCCTGATGGCTGTAGATGAAGGGACCGTATTGAGAACAAATCTCATAACTGGGTAAGGTCAGTCTGAATCAAAAATGAAGTTAAACAGAGCCGGCTCGTGCTAGTACCTAGTTAGCTGTTAGCAGTGTAAGGCGAGACTGACAGCCTTCAGCTTCAGTGCTAGCTCGTGCTGACCAATATCACAGCCGTTAGTTCGAACAGTGTTATGAACAATCCAGTCCAGTATACAATCAATGTTCGCAGAGTGAAGCAGGTTGTACAAAGATTGAAGAACAACAGACTCTCAAACCAGAGAAAGAACCGTGGATGGCCCGGGCCCGACCCTCAACTTGGCCAAGCAAAACGCCACCAGCATCAGAGCGTGAAGCGGAGCTCCTTCCTCAGGACGTCCACCTGGCTCAAAGGCCAAAGCATGCGGTCCAGACGTCCTCCGACTGTGGTCCTCTCCCAGCGCAGACGCCAGCAGCAGCGCGAAACGGAGCTGGCAGCCTCCCGCTCTGGTGAGCGCAACGCAGACAATGGTCCCAGCCGACCAGGAGGCACGCTCTCTCGGCCGCCAGCTCACACAGGCCGACGCCAACAACCGTCAGCTCGCACGATGTTAAGAACAATCCAGTCCGGCGTTGCTGTCCAGTGTCCAAAGAGCAAAGCAAAGCCCGCGCAGAGATCGAAACGATGGTCCGTCAGTCCAACGGAACCGCAGAAGGAATAAGGGACCGGGCGTCGTCCACAGCCCGGCCGGGAGAAACGCTGCCAGCACAGTTCCCCTGGGGCAGATAGACTCCCAGCGTCAAACAAACACAGCCGACCGTCACTGCTGGGCCAGAGGTAAACCCAATAAGGTCGGTTGCTTAAAGCGCAAGTACGATTAAAATAGGAAGAGAAAAACAACGAGGCAAAAATGTAAATAAAAACTGAACAAGGGGAAAAAAAAACTGAAATACAATATATACGAGGTTACTACACAGAACAGTAACAAACGCGTCTGCAGCTCAGTCCGCCATCTTGGTGAGAGCTTGCACACTGCCTGTTGAATAGGAAGTTGAAGTTGATAGGGCTCCCTGAAGTGATCCCAATTACATTGTCACGTTGACGTTACGTCGAACGTGAGCGACTGAAAGGGAACGCAAAAATCCCCTACAAGTTGTATGTGTGCTATTTAGTATGAAAGTGGCCATAATCGGTCTGATTTTGTATAGGACATGTATTGGCCTTACATGAAACACAGAAGGTAATTTTGGCCGATTTAAGTAGGGAAGATATATGGTTGCTGTATATGAACCATGCAGGTTTTTTCATATGGGTTCAGCAGCACACACAGACATACATTAGATGGCAATGATTCCATTTTTATATTATAGGTGCAGATTTAGATGCCTCACTGCTTATATTGATGGAAATGGTGGGTTAACATTATATACTGGAGTGTATGTGTGTGGCTGCAAATAAACAATACATTTTACATAAACACATTATTAATGAAGTCTATCGGCCCAACATCATATCTAGCACAAAACAACAGCTTAACTTGGCGAATCATAACTTATAAGTCACTATTTCTTAACATGTTAATTTGTACAGAACAAATAATATATATCCGTTTCATTAATACAAAAGCAACACTTAAATAACTTACAAACAATAAACATTCTACAATGACGTTCATTTGCTAATTACACGGCATGACTCATCATTTCTCTCGAATGGATTTATGACCCAACTACTTGAATATTTCTAGTATGCACATATATAATCGATCTTAAGCAAGTAAGGAATAAATGAAGCTCACTTTTCTCAAATGGACACACACAGTTATTGATAATCAACACAAACACTGCACTGCGACTTTTGGAACAGTCTTCCCGTGGAGAGCACAGCTGTTTTTTATCATGCGCATTTCTCATGCACATCACTTCCGCCAAATCCGCCAATGGCCACTAGATGGCGCCTTTGCGCTACCTTTGTAACATTGCTAGTACCAGGATGGACCCGCTTTGCCTTCAAAACAGCCTCATTTCTTTGTGACATATGTTACATTCTGGCTCAAGGAAGTACAAGGAACAAAATAAAGGGATCAGAGTCCAAAAATAAATTAAACAAAATATTTATTTTTATCTAGGGGTTATATAATAAAGAAAATATATATTCAACAGAAAATAAGCAAACAATAAAGAGAAAAACAATATGAAGGTCCAGCTCCTGAGCACAACTGCAGGATAGGGGTCAGAACTGCCCTCCCACAAAGGACGGCCATCTTAAAGGGATACTTCACCTCTGGAAAGATTGATCGATTGCTCCTGTCTGCCTCGCTGCCTGCTGTGAGTGTGTTTGTTTGCTTCGGTGCTGTAAGCTCCGTCTTAGCCTTGTATTTCTTTGTTTTGAACCATCTTTTACTACCATTTCTAGTTGTTTATACTACTACATTTCACCCAACATCTCAGATTAAACTGACATCGCTAGCTTTTGTTATTAGTACTACTAGCACAAAACGCTAGTAATTCGCTAGCCTGCTAACGCGCCAACCGTGCGCTCAGGTATTTTTATTTATTTATTTTTCTCTCGCGCGCCCGCGCCTTTGAGTTCATAAAAGCTCAGGTGAGTAAGAATCACTCAACAAACACGGTGAGTAATGTCTTGTCCTGCTATTGTCACCTGCACTTCATGTCACATGTTTAGCATAGCCTTCTCTGTCGACAATATAGGATTTACATGTGATAAATGTAAGGAGACAGTTAGGTTGACAGAGAAGATTTCAGAATTAGAAACACGCATCCAAACTTTAATTGAGGATAGTAAGAGTGCTAGAGCTTCAGATGTTTTGGATGTGCATAGCATACTGAACACTTTACATGAGTCGGTTCCGGCTGAAGTAGAGCCTGTGCAGCCGGGCAAATGGGTGACAGTGAGGGATCGCTCTAGTCGCGGATCTAAAAACCACTCTTCCGTTCCGATTACCATAACAAATCGATTTGCCCCGCTCAGTGAAACACCCACTGAGAATGATTGTGCCCTAGTTATCGGCGATTCTATTACACGGAACGTGAAAATAGAGACACCAACCACCATAGTCACATGTTTGACGGGAGCCAGAGCGCCTGACATCAAAGCAAATTTAAAAGTGCTGGCTAATGCTAATCGTAAATTCTCTAAGATCATTATTCATGCCGGCACTAATGATGTTCGACTCCGCCAGTCGGAGATCACCAAAATTAATATTAAAGAGGTGTGTGAACTTGCAAGTACGATGTCAAGGACTGTAATTTCCTCTGGCCCCCTTCCTGTTCGCAGGAGAGATGAGATAGTTAGTAGATTGTGTTCGCTTAACGGTTGGCTGTCTCGGTGGAGTCCGCAACATAATATAGAATTCATAGACAATTGGAAAAGCTTTTGGGGCAAACCTGACCTGTTGAAAAGAGATGGTATTCATCCCTCCTGGGATGGTGCTGCTCTTCTCTCCAGTAATATGGCTCATAGTCTTAGAGCTCAAACATGACAATCTGGGGCTCAGGTCAGGAAGCAGACAGACTGGATAAACCGACCGTCTGCTAGCGGCCTCGAGACACCAAGGTCAAATAAATCCCATCACATAGAGCCTCTTTCACCTAAACTGCATTTTTCCATCTTAAAAATATATCTAAATTACGCCATATGCTCTCATTGACAAGTGCGGAACAATTAGTTCATGCGTTCATTACCTCAAGGCTAGATTATTGTAATGCTCTACTGGGTGGTTGCCCTGCACGTTTAATAAACAAACTACAGCTGGTTCAAAACGCAGCAGCTCGAGTTCTTACCAGAACCAGGAAGTATGACCATATTAGCCCGGTTCTGTCAACACTGCACTGGCTCCCTATTAAACATTGTATACATTTTAAAATATTGCTGATTACTTACAGAGCACTAAATGGTTTAGCTCCGCAGTACTTGAGCGAGCTCTTAACGCATTATAGTCCTTCACGTCTATTGCGATCTCCAAATTCCGGCCAGTTACTAATACCTAGAATATCAAAATCGACTGCTGTCGGTAGATCCTTTTCCTATTTAGCACCAAAACTCTGGAACAGTCTTCCTACCATTGTCCGGGAAGCAGACACACTCTGTCAGTTCAAAGCCTGATTAAAGACACATCTCTTTGACCTAGCATTCACATAATACATTATAGACTTCTATAATTTAATGTTAGGCTGCATAGATTAGGTCTGCCGGAACCGGGAACACTTCCCATAAATCCTGATTTACTCGTTACATCATGAGAAGAATGGCATCTACGCTAATTTTAGTGTCTGTGTTTATCCCGAGGTTTTCGTGCAGCCTGCCGGATCCGGGCCGTATCCAGATCTGACGAAGGACGTTCGCCTGGACCCGATGACAACGCAGTGCTGAGGTGCCAACTAGTCTGTCCCTATGGAGGATCCCTCTACCACTCTACAGATAAGGCGTTGTCGGGGAAATTCGTTTCGCGTTCCTACCCCTAAGCGACAAATAAAATAAAATTCTTTATCAAAATTTATAAGGAAAGACAAGTACTTTTACTTTGGCTTTTAGGCTTGGCTTGTAGGGGAAATCCAAACCTGCGTAATTTCAAATGTACATAACTATAGAACCCATTCTAAATGCGCATGTGAAGGCCATCAGCGTTTCTCACAGGTTCGCGTTTAAAGTCTGTGTAGAGGGGATGGTGTAGTCTTAGCGGCCCCTAATTTAATAACAAATGATCGTTGCGACGGAAGTAAATCAATCAAAACTAACTTTAGATGGAAAATAACTTAACTCTGCTATAAAGCCAAAACAATCTCTGTTACCTTAAATTATACGCTTATCTCTGTGAAGCTGCTTTGAAACAATCTACGTTGTTAAAAGCGCTATATAAATGAAGATGACTTGACTTGACTTGAAAGAAGAATGTGTATTTAAAATAGGTCATTTGTGTAGAAGAAATGTGAAATTATTTTTGAATTTGGAGCTTTCTAGACTGAGAAAAGCCAGAAAATTTATTTTTGGCTTATGTGGATGAAAGACAACAACTCCCAGAATGCACTTGCTTCGCTGCCCTAGGAGGCCACTCCCAAGCCACGCCGACCGGTAAGAGAGCACAGTTGAAAACAACAAGGCTATGCTACTAGTGAGACTCTGACGAGTTTGCCCAGGATTTCTAGATCGCCCACAATGTCCGCGATTCGGCTTTTGTGTTCTACAGTCGCCATTCATCATATTTACTGTGGTGAGCAGGACGAGGCTGACGGCCGCGGGAGAACGGCGCGAGACCGGTGGCGTGATTACTGAGACGCACAGGTCTCGTATCTCTCACGGAGGAGCGGGAATTTTCTTAGCAATGTTAAAACGCACATCAATCGATCACTTGTTTAGCGTTCATGTAAACACATATTCAGATTCACCAATCGGAATGAATTCAGTAGATTTAAACAAAAGGTGTGCATGTAAACAATGAATGGCGACTGCAGAACGCAAAAGCCGAATCCCGGACATTTTGGACGATCTCGACGGCCGGACATGTCCGGGAAAAATAGGATGGTAACCAAAATGAAGATTTTTGCGTCATCGGAGGATTTTTTCCAGACAAAAAATACATAAATCTCTCATCTCAGGGGGATATGAGGGTGGAAAGCACGGTAATTCGAAAATACTACAGTTTTTCTACTAATACAAAGCTTAATGCTAAATCCTGAAGTATCCCTTTAAATACTGCTTTCCAAATTCAAGGCAGGTGTGGATCCTTATCTGGCAACCTATAAAAAAAGAGAAGACAACAGAACAAACCCAAAACAAAACTGAGCCGTAACACCTCCCCCCTTAAAAAGGGAGAGATTCTCATTAGAAACTCTACCTTATACAAGTTCCAACCCCAAAACATACATACAAAAAGAACGACCTTACCGGAGTTAAGGTGAAGTTAGTATCGATCATTAATCATTACAACTTCCCCAAACTCTACCCATCTCTTAGTTTCAAAATCAGCAATCTCCCGGCGCCTGGAAAAAGCGAAATTAAGGAGTTGAAAACCAATAAAAGGGAAGAAAAGAGAAGTAGCAATAGTCAAGAAACTTATTCTCCACCACATGGGGCACGGGACAAGGCGTCAGCTAAGATATTATCTACGCCTTTCACATGACGAATCTCCAAAGCATAAGGCTGTAAGAAAAGAGACCACCTAATAAGACGCTGATTCGGATTCTGCAGAGAGTGAAGAAACGTAAGGGGGTTATGACAAATACACCTCAAAATGCTGCAGGGACCAAATCAACGCTAACGCCTCTTTCTCGATGGTAGAATAATTGGTCTGATACGAATTGAATTTTCGTGAAAAATAGCTGACAGGACGATTTATACCACTCTCATCAGCCTGCAGCAGAACAGCTCCCGCTCCAACCTGACTAGCATCCACTGAAGTTTGAATGGTTTATCAAGACGAGGAGCCTCAGGACAGGGGACGATGTGAGCAATCGTTTAACATTCTCAAAGGCGCTTTCACATTTTGGAGTCCACACAAATTTAGCCTTTGCTTGCAACAAATCTGTAAGCGGGGCAACAACAGAAGAAAAGTTCGGACAAAAACTTCTGTAATACCCAGCCATTCCTAAAAATCGCATCAATTCACGTTTAGTCTGAGGGCTAGGAAATTTGTCAATCGCTATGACTTTAGCAAGTACAGGTCGCACTTTGCCCATTCCGACAACCTTGCCCAGATAAGTCACAGCCGCCCTGGCTCTTGACTGTGAGTTTGGCATCAGACAAACGCTCAAACAGCGCACAAATTCGGATAAGGTGTTGATCCCATGTGTCACTATAGACAACAATGTCATCCAGGTATACAGCACAACCCTCTAAACCAGCTGTCACTCTGTTCATTAAACGCTGAAATGTAGCTGGGGCATTTCTGAGACCAAAACTCATTACGGTGTAAGAATATAATCCAAATGGTGTAATGAAAGAGGAAATTTCCTGTGCTCGGGCGGTCAAATGCACTTGCCAGTACCCTTTGAGCAAATCAAATTTACTGACATAGTTAGTTGATCCAACTTGGTCAACGCAGTCTTCCAGTCAGGTCTAGTTAGGATATTTACTCGTCTATAATCTGTGCAAAAACGCTGAGTGCCGTCTGATTTTCCAACTAACAAACAAGGTGAAGCCCAATCTGAAAAGGAAGGCTTTGCTGTGTTGTTCAAGCATGTAATTGACTTCAGCCTCCAATTTCTGACGTTTGTCAAATGATACACGATAAAATCGTTGTCGGACAGGTTTAACATTGCCTACATCAATATCGTGTTCAATCAAGTGTGTACGAGAAGGAGTATCTGAAAAGAGAACAGAAAATTCAGTCAGCATAGAATTTAACTTAATTTAAATGTTTTACCCATCCTTCTAAATTAGCCAAAGTCTCAGAGTTTTTTAGGCGAGGTTGTAAATGACATCATCAGGTGATTTCACATCCTGTTGCACTCACCTATTTGACTCAAACTAGCTAGCGCAACTGAGGAAGGAATGACTTCAGGAGCAGCATTACGAGAATAAAAGGGCTTTAACAAATTCACATGGCACAACTGGGTATGTTTCCTGCGCTCAGGGGTAGAAAGAATATAATTTTGATCAGACACTTTTCGAAGCACAGTGTAAGGTCCTAAAAACTTTGCACAGAAAGGAGAATCTGGTAAAGGTAATAAGGCTAACACCTGATCTCCTGGACTAAACATGCGAATCTCAGACTTACGATCGAACCAGCCTTTCATCTTTTCCTGAGTTTTTTCCAACTTCTCTTTTGCCAATTCCCCAGCCATAACTAAACGTCGACGAAAACCCTGTATATACTGAATCAGACTCTGTGGTGGCTCCTCCGGTAGAGCAGCATTACTCAGTACCGCCATGGGTCCCCGTACACAATGTCCAAAGACTAACTGATTGGTACTAAATCCCAAACTCTCCTGGATAACCTCACGTGTGGCCAAAAACAACCAAGGTAACCCTTCCTCCCAATCACCTTTTAACTCAGTGCAATATGCCCTCAACAAAGATTTTAACGCCTGGTTCTAGGGCACCCTGACTTTCTGCATGATATGCACTGGATTTGTTGTGTCTAATGCCAAGCTGCCGCAGAACCTCTTGAAACATGTTAGATGTAAAGTTTGTCCCTTGATCACTCTGAACAACTTTTGGAATTCCAAAAATAGAAATGAACTGGGACAAGGCTTTTACAACTGATCGTGTGGTGATTGAACGCAAAGGAAAAGCCGCAGGATATCGAGTACTCTGACACATCACTGTCAATAAGTAAACGCTACCAGACTTTGAAGGTGGTAAAGGCCCAACACACAGTGTTGTGCCTGAACGCGTTCATTGAACGATAGTTCATGAACTCGTTCATATTTTGGGCGAACGTGAACTGAACGTACTCTATTACTGCCTGATGAACGTTATTGTGAACTCGTTCATCTGGTGTCTGTGAACGGCACGCTCTCTCAGTTTAATTCGTTCATAAGGGTGCAAGATTTCTATAGAAATGTATTTGTCCCGTTCGGAACCTCCGTTGTCTCGTTTATTGACGCTGATCTAACCACTGATGACTGAATCTGATACAACAGCAACACTTGATCACGACACCGGTCATCATCCAATCACAGTCCACACTCACGCGCACCAGACCATACGAATAACAAACTCTAAATTGAGAATTAATTATTATTTTGGGACAAATCATTGTTTGATTTGCGCACAGAATCCTCCGCTGTCTGGTCGCTTCGATCCGGACTCGCGCTAACGGCAAATCCCTTTCACTGTCCGACTGGGTTTTGAATTTTGAAAAATACTAGCTCGCAGCAACATATGGAAAAAAAGAACTGAACTAGTTCATTTTTTGGAACTGTGAACTTTAGTTCAAAATTTTGAAGTTTGAACTATGAACTGAACTAGTTCATTTTAAAATTTGTGAACTGAACTTTGAACTAGTTCATGTAGAAAGTGAACTTTCCCAACACTGCCAACACAATCCACTAGAAGATGCTGAAAAGGCTGTTCCATAACAGGTATGGGATACAAAGGCACAGGTTTTATGGTTTGATTTGGTTTTCCAGTCAGCTGACAGATCGAACAAGTCTTAATATACTGCCTTACATCACTCTTAATACGAGGCCAGTAAAAATACTGCAGCAAATGTTGGTAGGTCTTATTTATGCCCAAATGACCAGACACCCCACCATGAGCAGAATCCAACACAGCATTTCGCAAAGAAACAGGCACAACTACCTGTATAATTGGTTCAGTCAAACCTCCCTCTGTGTTAGAAGTCCACTTCCGCAATAGTACCCCATTTTCAATGAAGTACCCATTAACGTAACTCTCTGCTACATCAGGAGATAAAGTAGTATCAAACAGCGAGTTCAGAGATGAATCCTCTTTCTGCGCAGACACCCAG
This sequence comes from Leuciscus waleckii, assembly GCA_900092035.1. Classification (NCBI taxonomy): domain Eukaryota; kingdom Metazoa; phylum Chordata; class Actinopteri; order Cypriniformes; family Leuciscidae; genus Leuciscus; species Leuciscus waleckii. Next base: position 51,412 of record FLSR01000583.1, read on the forward strand.
ACCTGATGGGGAATAGAAGGCAAAGCAAGGAGACCAGGCACTACCCTCTTAGAGGTTAACAAATCCTTCACATCACTTAGTTTTGCATTGGCTGATTGTTTACGCATTGCACGCGTAAGTGCACAAGACACAAATACCTCTGGATACTGCTGGGAGATATCAGTGTCACCCAATGGAGCAGGACAAGTAGCAACCACAGGTGGAGGTGGAACATCACGCCATACACGGTCACCCGCCAGATTATTCCCCAAAATCACTGAAACTCTTTCCATTGGTAGTGAAGGACGGACTCCCATTACCACAGCTCCATTTACTAAATCAGATTGGAGAAACATGTTATGTAGGGGTACAGACATGTTTGCAATCCAATGCCGCGAATCAGCACATTGTTTCTGTATTGGACTCCTGATTAAAAGGAAGAACAGATTGCAAAATGAATGATTCCGATGCACCCGTGTCTCTGAGAATCTTAATAGGAACCTTCTCAGTACTTCCAAGCAATGACACATAGCCTTCTGTAATGAAGGGAGCATATCCAACATCTCCAACATTGCAAGGTACCACTGGTTTCTCCAGATTCTGTAAAATATGTCTGAACAGATGAAACAGCAAGAGCAAGTTTCAAGTTTCAAGTTTACTTTATTTATATAGCACATTTAAAACAGCCATAGACTGACCAAAGTGCTTCACATCAGAAGAAAAGCATTATAATATAATTAAAAACAAACAGACAAATATACACAACAACAACAACAACAACAAAAATAAAAATAAAAATAATAATAATAATATGCCAAAGAAAACAGATGGGTTTTTAAAAGAGACTTAAAAATGGTCAAACTCAGAGGCATTCGAATTTCCACTGGCAAGTCATTCCAGAGACGCGGACCGTTTACCGAAAAGGCACGGTCACCTCTACGTTTAAGTCTAGATTGTGGAATTAAAATAAGATTCTGGTCTCCAGATCTTAAGCTTCTTGAGGGGATATACTGATGCAGCAGGTCAGATAAATAGCCAGGTGCTTGATTGTGCAATGATTTAAAAACAAATAATAGAATTTTTAAATGTATTCTAAATTGCACTGGCAGCCAATGAAGGGCCCTTAAAAGTGGAGTAGCATGATCCCTTTTTTTCTTTTTCAGAAGAAATCTTGAGGCAGCATTTTGAATCAACTGGAGACGGGCAGTTTGGGCCTTAGAAATGCCACAGTATAACAAATTACAATAGTCAAGACGTGATGTAATAAAAGCATGCACAGCCATCTCCAAAGTCTTATCAGTAAGGAAATGTTTAATTTTTGCAAGTATACGGAGCTGATGAAAACTGGACCCAACTACTGAAGAAATTTGTTTGTCAAATTTTAGAGAGTCATCCAGATAACGCCCAGATTCCGTACCTGCGGGGACCTTAAAGGGATAGTGATCCCAAATCCAGGTTAAATACTTTCGTATTTTCAGAAGGGCCAAAAACAATTACTTCAGTTTTCTCATTATTTAAGGATAGAAAATTTTGAAATAACCAGGATTTGACCTCATCTAAACAAGACGAAAGAGCAGTCATGGCCAGTGAATCATTTTTCTTAAAAGGCAAATAGATCTGAGTATCATCGGCGTAAAAGTGATACGACACCCCATGTTTTCTAAAAATAGATCCCAGAGGTAGGATATATAATGAAAATAGAGAGGGGGCCAAAATCGAGCCTTGCGGAAGGCCACAGGGGAGAGAAGCAGTGGAAGATAAAAATTCTCCTGTCCTAACCACAAATTTCCTGTCAGATAAAAATTACTGGAACCATTTTAGAACTGTGCCAGAGAGACCCACCCAAGATTTCAGTCTATTAATTAATACCGAATGGTTAACGGTGTCAAAAGCAGATGATAAATCTAAAAGAACGAGGACCACAGAGTTACCCGTATCAGTTGCCAAATAAATGTTGTTTAACATTCTCAGAAGGGCAGATTCAGTACTGTGTGCAGTTTTAAAACCAGATCGAAAGTGCTCAAACATAGTATTTACAGCAAGGAAGGATTGAAGTTGAAAAAACACAATCTTTTCCAAAACCTTGGAAATAAATGGTAAAACAGAGATAGGGCGATCATTTTTTAAAAATAGACAGATCGAGTGAGGGCTTCTTGAGGAGAGGTATGACAGTTACCACTTTCAGATAAGCAGGAACCACCCCAGTTAAAAGACACTTATTTAAAAACGACATTAGACCCGGTCCAACCGAGTCAACAATTTGCTTTAAATGCCTAGGGTGAATAACCTCATTTGAAGAAAAGGAAGGTTTCAACTTGGCAATAATGTCACTGAGTGTCAGAAGGGAGACAGGTTCAAAGACATCCCAGGATATAGACAACTGTGGAGGGAGAGGCAGCTCAATAGAGGGAGTATGAGTACCAGTCCTAAACTAACTGCTTTATCCTTAAAAAACCTAAGAAGCTTTCAGAAAGGGCAGCAGAGGCAACAGACAGAGTATTGACTGGAGGATTAACAACAGAATCAATAACGGAAAATAGGACTTTAGGTCTAGAGTGATTATGTAATAATAAGTTTGAAAAATAGGTTGCCTTAGCTGATTTGGCGGCTCTCTGATAAGCCAGTAAACTGTCTTTAAACAACTGTAGTGAAATGTAAAGATTATCCTTCTTCCATTTACGCTCAGCCTTTCTACAAGCTTGCCTTAGCACCCGAGTCTCAGCGGTATGCCACAGTTCAGATTTATCTTTGTGCTTAAGAGGCCTTAAAGGAACAGTCTCATTCAATACATCAAGCCAAACGCTATTTAACAGACTCAGGTGTTCATCCGCGTCCAGGTCCGCTAACGGAGAGTCCAGGAGTAGATGAGAACAAGATTTAAAAAAACACTGACTAAAACTTTCACTGAACTTACGAGAGTAAACCCTGGACATAGACGTCATTTTAGTAGCGACATGAGGAAGACTAGGAAGAGACATGGAAAATAAAATAGGCTTATGATCAGAGAGCATGTAATCAGAAACTGTCATATCAGAAATATCGACCCCGTAAGAAAGAACAAGGTCCAGAATATGACCGTGGATATGAGTGGAGTCTTTAACCCACTGTATCAACTTAAAAGCATCAATTATATTAATAAATTCCCTTGCCAGAGGGTTTGACTTACAGCAGACATGAATGTTAAAATCGCCCACCAATAAAAAACGATCAAATTTAATCACGATTTTACCAATGAGATCAGTAAATTGCTGTAAAAATTCCTTAACTGAATGTGGAGGACGGTAGATCACCCCTAAGCAAACAGGACCGTTCCAGTCGAGATGTAGAAGTTGGGCTTCGAAGCTGGAATAGATATCCACAGGGAGGATGCGACATCGCGCACAGTGAGAGTTTTTCATCACAGTCACAAGCCCACCCCCTCGTCCATTTTGGCGAGGGGGTTAAAAAATGTACAGTCAACCGGGACCAGTTCAGAAAAGGGGTAAGATCACCATCCTTAATCCATGATTCAGTGATGAACATAAAATCCAAATTGTGCGAAGAGAAAAAGTCATTCAGCAGGAAAGTCTTGTTTACCACTGAACGAGCATTAATTAGAACCATATTGGGTGGAGGGACAGCTCCGGACGAGAGTGACACTCTGCGCAGCGGCCGCAGCACACCAGGAGCTGCTCCAGCTCTTCGGAGAAGACGGCCGGTACGAGGCAGACCGACACAGGGGACGGAGGACGGGAACAAGGGAAGGACAGGTCTAAGCCACCGATGAGCCTGATCTAGGAGACGCCAGACCACGGAGTCGCCATAAGACGGCTCGCAAAAAGGGCTTTGAATACAGCCCGCGTGCAGACAGGCTTTCAGCTTGATCGTACGACCTCCTCGAGACCCGCGTTTCCTCCTGCGCTTCCTCCGTGTTTTGCTTATAGGCCAACAGCGGAGGCACTCCGCAATGTCTGTTTTAACACCACCATATGGTTTGTTAAAGGCACACTCCACATCCAGTTTGTAAAATGTTGTTCTGATATCTAAAAGAGACTGGCGATCATATACCATAAGGGCACCACAGTTTAAAAACCAAACAAACAACAGCCAAACTAGCAAACAGAGGAGCAACCGACGGCATGCCGACACAGGCGCCATCTTGGTTTCAGAGCAGGCTTGGGTTCAGATTTAACACGCATCAGTTTTCCTTTAAGTGCTAAACAATCCTTTTTCCAGTGTCCCTTTAAATGACAATAAGCACAGCGGTCATTTTTATCAGCGTAACTTTTAAAATTCCTCTCACTCTTATCAGACAAGGCATGACGGGCAGTTACACTCTCTGTTGGACTATCACTGAACTTGAACCTACTTCTCTTGACTTCACATTTATGAGTGAGTACATACTCATCAGTAAGAATGGCAGCCTCTTCCGTAGATGTAACATTTCGATCAGTCAAAAAGATGGAAACATGCTCAGACAAGTGCTTTTAAACTGTTCTAACAGGAACAACTCATGAAGATCTCACGACTAGTTACACCTGAAGCAGCACACCAGCGGTCTAACTGGATTTTTAAGTCTCTCACAAATTCACAATACGTCTGTTCTGCAGGTTTTCGCATGTTTCTAAATTTCTGCCGATAGGCCTCTGGTACCAGCTCATAAGCTTTCAGTACAGCCTCTTTAACCTTATGATAATTTTGACTATCACGAGCACTTAAAGAAGAATAAGCTTTTTGTGCCTTACCGGTTAACACACACTGTAACATCAAAGTCTGTTCAGTCTCTGGCCATTTCATAACATCTGCCAAGCGCTCAAACAAACTGAAGAATGTGTCTACATCAGTTTCACTAAATTTGGGTATCAGCTTAATATTATTGGCTACATCCAACCCTTTTCTGACAGAACTGGTTCGACCACTTGCACTGTCCCCCAGTTTACCCTCACCAATTAACTGAAACCGCAAAGCCTCAACCTCCAATTTACGAATTTCAATTTCACGATTCAATTTGGCCTTTTCTATCTCTAAAAGCGACTTTGAGAGACTCAAAACATAAGTCTAAATCAGTAGCCATTCTCTATTTTATTCTATACAGCAGAACTCGTTCGCTCTAATTTACAAGCACCAACAGGTGATTATTCCCCCTACTCTCTCTCCTCCCCCCTAAAATAACTCAACCCAAGTCTTCATGCCTCCACCAAGAGTCGAGTATTTTTAAGCACTCAAATACCGTCAGATGTATAAACTCACGGACAAACCAGTGAGACATACAATAGCGGCAGCGCTCTCAACTCAGCGTTGTCACAAAAACAACAAACTAAAATAAAAAAAGATCAATGCAGTGCGTTGCTTAACCTACCGGGGAACATCACCATTAGTGTAACAAAATACAGAGTTCACTGACAAATTACCTTTCAGCAATATTAGTTTACCGAGTAGAGTAAACATACACAACAAAACTGTATAGCCTACCATCAGAGAGAAAAAACGTTTTTACAAAGGAAATCTTAAGAGAAATCAATACACTTACCATATTTAATATGGCTATTTTGGTTTCCACTTACTTTCTCTTCAATTGAGAACAACAACGAAGAAAATCCACTGTTTTGAAGACACTGAATACTCTCGCGCACATTTCTCAGTAACAAACAAAACACCCACTGTTTGCTAGTGCTAGCACGCCAAGCAACACGCAGGTGAATCGAATACCCGTCAAATACGCTCCGCCTACATACACACAGGCGCTAGCGAAAATTTTACAAGTAATATGTTTTTTTTTCTTTTCCTTTTCAATAGAAGCTGGACCTTCCAAATTCTATCAAACATTTGAGGACGAGCCCCCAATTGTTACATTCCGGCTCAAGGAAGTAACAAAATAAAGGGATCAGAGTCCAAAAATAAATTAAACAAAATATTTATTTTTATCTAGGGGTTATATAATAAAGAAAATAGATGTTCAACAGAAAATAAACAAACAATAAAGAGAAAAACAATATGAAGGTCCAGCTCCTGAGCACAACTGCAGGATAGGGGTCAGAACTGCCCTCTCACAAAGGACAGCCATCTTAAATACTGCTTTTCAAATTCAAGGCAGGTGTGGATCCTTATCTGGCAACCTATAAAAAAAGAGAAGACAACAGAACAAACCCAAAACAAAACTGAGCCGTAACACATAGATTCAACAAGGTGCTGAAAACATTCCTCAGAGATTTTGTATGGTGGCCCAGTAGTGCACAACACAACGAAATTCAAAAAGCAAACATAAGTTCACAACACAGCGGAAACAAGCAACAAAACTACGCAAAAAAGCCACAAACACAAAGGAAACAAGCCACAACACAACGAAATAGCCACAACACAACGGAATAGCCACAACACAACAGAATAGCCACAACACAACGGAAATGCTCCCGACCACCAGGGGGGCAGGTGGTCTCCGGAAACGGTCAATTGCTCTCAATCTCCCATGCGTTATCGCTGGCAGTCTGGATGCTTTTCACTCGCACAGACACACACGAAGAATTGAATGTAAGTAAAAACAAGTAAATATTCAAATATATGTTTAATTTAGTGTTGTTAAAGGACAAATCCAGTGAAAAATGAACCTAGGGGTAATTAACACATGGTTACCGAGTCGATCGTTCCCTGGGGTGCGTTTTTATGATAATCGAATGTAAAGAGTTTTATTTATAAAAACAGATTAGCTCATAACACTAGTATATAGGGCAGAGAGTAAGTAAAAACACATCGCAAGTTAATACCACTAACAAGGCTCAAAATAGGCTCACACTAACACGGTATCATGATGAGGGTCCATACATGCAAACCGAAGCATTGAGAACTTTGTAAGTGTACAGACAGTTTAATAAGAAGATACTTTATAAAGACAGTACATTACGCGTTTACATGCAGGATCCATCTTGGAAAACAGTCTCGACTAGTCGAGCAACGAACGCCGCGCTAAGTGAGCTGGTCGATAGGAATTACACATAGTGAAATCTAACGTAGCACGGCGTTCGTGACTCGATTAGTCGAGACTGTTTTCCAAAATGGATCCTGCATGTAAACGCGTAATGTACTGTCTTTATAAAGTATCTTCTTATTAAACTGTCTGTACACTTACAAAGTTCTCAATGCTTCGGTTTGCATGTATGGACCCTCATCATGATACCGTGTTAGTGTGAGGCTATTTTGAGCCTTGTTAGTGGTATTAACTTGCAATGTGTTTTTACTTACTCTCTGCCCCATATACTAGTGTTATGAGCTAATCTGTTTTTATAAATAAAACTCTTTACATTCGATTATCATGAAAACGCACCCCATGGAACGATCGACTCGGTAACCATGTGTTAATTACCCCTAGGTTCATTTTTCACTGGATTTGTCCTTTAAACACTTTAACACAATATTTGTCCAGTGCAGTAGATAGATAATTACTGTGTAGCCTACTTGCCAAGAAGTTAGTCACTGTAATTTTGCGTTTACATTTTATTTCAAAAGATTATTGTTAGTCTGTATTTTTGTAACACTCTGCTTCTTCCCTGAGTTAGTAATTTTTTACAGCTCACAATGTATTGTCCATTTTGTGCCAAAGCTGGAAAGCTGTCCTGCTTTTTGCAGTGCATGTGGTAAAAGCGTAACATTTCTGAAAGATAAAGTTCCTGATGAAAATGAGGCAATGTGGCATATGTCGAGTATAATTTGAGAGATTTCTATGACAATGTGTTTGAAGCAGGGAAATTAGAGATAATTACTGTGGATTCCTTCATGAAGTTCAGGGCTTTGAAGGAGAAGGAGAGGAAACCCTTCTATACTAAGAAAAGTCAGGAATCTAAGAAGGATAAAAAAAAAAACAGTGAAGGTATCTTTTATATGCCACAATAGGGATGAAGACTATTGCAACTTCCATTTCATAATTACTTTTAAGGATAGTTAGAATCATGATTACCCCTAACCCATATCTGTTTCCTATGGAATTCAGTCCAGTTGCGGAATTGAGAAAATAAAGATATCAACTATTTTCAAAAAACATGATTATCTTTTAATCTATCAGTTTTATTTGCATTGACAAAATAGTTTTTATAAATATTTTATAAAATAGTCACATGCCCCAAGTTAAAGCTAATTTAAAATTTCAGTTTGTGACACTTAACATTTTTCTTTTTTCTTTTCATGTGTAGATTTATGTTGGAGTTATGTGGAGACATGGTGGTGTTCTAAAGCCTAAGAGAGGGAGGAGCCTGCCTCTTGAAGATCAACCTAACTGGTCATCTGAACAACTGTTAATTGCTTCTGAAGATAAAGTAAAAGATTTTAATCAGGATATGGAAGTGTATTGCTGTACCCAGATGGTTCAGAGGGGAAAAACATACCAGGAACAAACACCCCTTTCAAACTAGACCTGTACAAAGAGGCAATTAGAAAGGCTTATCAAAGAATAACACTGTTTATAAGCACATTTCAATATTTTTTAGCCAATGGTAAGCATATTTAATGAAATGAAAATCTTACAAAGACATAATGTATAAAACACTATTTACACGAATGAGTCTAAATCAAAGTGAATTATTACTTTCATTGTTGTTTGAAGACTGTACCAGGGATTCTTCTGCGAAGACAGTGAAGTGCAAGTAAAGTCTACCTCTCACAGTCCACATTATGAGAGTGACACTTTGGTGGGTGCATTTAATTGCATGTCTCCTTACATAAATATAATATTTAATTCTAAGTAATTTTAACAAGTGGCTTCTTCTTTTTTTTTTTTTTTTTTTTTACAGATTTGGGTTTTTCCAGATGAAGCAAACAGATATGGGATGTTCCAGATGAAGCAAGCACACCAAATGCAGGAAGTACATCAAACAGGTATTAGCATAGTTAACAAGACATTATTTGGAGGTTAGGAGTGGAGTTGTTCAAATTAATACACAGTAGTTGTTTTTCAGACCCCCTGATGTCTCTCTGCCTTTTTTGGACCAGTAAGTTCATAATTGTTCATACCTTGCAAAGTTACTTTGTTACAACAAATGAAAAAATGTATTCTGTCTTTATAATGGTCAGTTCTAATGTTATTTTAATAATTGTTATATTTCTGACAAATCTAAGAAGCAGGAAAAAATTTAACAAATATCCAAGAACACACACATGGCCAACAAAAGTGCTACACATAAGCTGCTTGTATGACCTCAAAAAGAGTTTCAAAAAATAAATGAATTGCTTTACAAGTAGCCTACAATTACTTTTGTATGTCAATGGATGTAAATTCCTGTTAATCTGTCTTTTTACAGCAATTACACACGTCTCTATGCACCAATAATAATCGAAAGTGACTCGGAAGCGTCCTATAGAGTTTAACTCCGGATTCAGCACCCTCTTTAATGTTCAGTATGCAGATATTTTGTCTTCTGCTGCGGCTGTCGAGGTCTGTGCATTTTTCTGTGAGTTGCTCCACTGTAAGCTTTAGCTTTCCCAAATCTTGTTCCATCTTAACCATTGTGTCAGAAGAAGTGGAAGCATGACTGTTTTTAGTGGATGAGCGGGTCGGAGTGCGTTGAGTGTTTTCTGTTAGAATGGTTTTGTGTTAGTGGCCCCTAAGTTAATAACTAATGATCTTTGCAACGAAGTGAATCAATCAATCAAAACTAACTTTAGCTGGACAATAACTTATTCTAGAGCTGCTGTAAAGCCAAAACAATCTCTGTTACTGTAATTAGGGCCAGAACACCGATGGTGTGAGGACCCTCTTGGAATTGCACCATTTATTAGGGCCCGAGCACCGATGGTGTGAGGACCCTCTTGGAATTTCTCCGTTTATTATTATTAATAGGGCCCAAGCCCTGAAAGGGCGCAGAGCCCTATTGTTCTTCTAAGGATTATTTATTATTATTAGGGCCTGTAGCAACAATGACGTACGGCCAGCTGCTTTTCACATTAAGTGAATCATGAGGGTGTCGAACACATCTTCTTTGTCCTTAGGAAGACGAGCTCTGGTTAATATTACTCCCTAAGGGCTAATTCACCAGCGCCGGGGTGTCTGTTGCCCCCCAGTTCAGCGTGGACTCCCCGTGACTTTTATTGACTCGTGACATTCCAGATACTCCACACACACACGTACATACACACACACAAACATCCTTTGTGTTTAACTTAACATCCTTTTAATGTGTGTTACTCAGACTTGTATCTGAACTTCCTGTATGTATGTGTGATTAATGTTGTTTTGATCATATAGTTATGATCTTCGAGTGTTTGGCTCTGAAATGTATTTTTGAAGAATGTTCTCCCAGTAGAATCGCATCCCGTAACCCGATCTCATTGGCAGGTCATAAAATTTGACCACCAAGCTCATCCAGCCCTATGCATGAGACAACAGGGGCGCAACATTCCAACGCACACACACAAACACACTCTGGACTTTGAAACAGAAACCCCCTACAAAGCTACAAGCTCGATATTGACTACCTTGAGTAGTTTTAATTCATAAACTCAGAAAGTTTTATGTTCGTGACCAGAAGATAAACTTTCTTGGAGTTTGTAAACAGGGATACTCCTTCTTAACTGATAATCTTACATTTATTCGCTGGACGAATGACTGATGACGAGACCAGTTACAGAACGAGGTATTTCCGAAAATTGATAAAGTAATGTATATGCGATTTATGAATTATGACCATGAGTTATGATTAGTAATATTTCCCAAATTCCCTATATTCTTGAGCTAATTCGCATTGACCCAGAGTCATTTACGTTGCAGGCCCAAGCCCTGAAAGGGCGAAGGCCCTATTGTTTTCGTCAGGATTATTAGGGCCCAAGCCCTGAAAGTGCGAAGGCCCTATTGTTTTCGTAATGATTATTATTATTATTATTATTATTATTTGTTTGTCAACCTTTCGGGCACTTTTGGGGCCCTTAACGTGGTCAAAAACTCTTGAAACTTTGCACACAGGTCAGAACCCGCGGCCATCAATTGCGCATGCGCCAACTGTGCTGGCAGCAAGTCCGGAAAGCTCTGTGTTGCGTTGAGTAAATGCGTCTTTGTATGGTGTTTGATTGTGGTACAAAATGTGTTTAATAACATATTCACGCGACAAACTCCTTCACCTGCAACCACAAGGAAAATCTAATGGGATTATTCACCCGATCCCGCGTGCGTTGTGAAAACCCTTCCGTGGATGCCGGGCCGGAGCTCAGGTGAAGGCTAGGAGGTGGCGGTATAAGCCTTTTTTGCCATCGATCATCATGGGCAACGTTAACTCGCTGCCTAATAAGTGTGAGGAGTTGGAGGCCCTGATAAAAACTGATCGGATCTATCGGGAATGCAGTCTATACTGTATTACGGAGACGTGGCTCTCTGATGCTGTCCCTGACTCAGCTGTCAACATACCTGGTTTCACCATAGTGCGGGCGGACAGACAGCCGGAGAAGTGTGGAAAGACGAAAGGAGGCGGACTGGTGCTGCTCGTGAACGACAGATGGTGCCGCTCCGGTCATTTAACTGTTAAGGAAAAAATCTGTGCCGGGATGTGGAGGTACTGGCGGTGAGACCTTACTATGTGCCGCGGGATTTTCTCACATCGTCGCCATCACTGTTTACATTCCACCGCGCGCAGACCCCTCAGTAGCGTGTGACGTCATTCAGGACACAGTTGCAAGAATACAGTCACAACACTCAGATGCGCTGATTGCCATTTCGGGAGATTACAATCATGTTGACATTAGCTCATTTGTGGGCGGCTTTACACAGTATGTCAACTGTCACACGAGGCACAACATCATTCTGGATCTCTGCTACATCAATGTGGGAAATGCTTATAGTGTATGCGCCCTGCCCCCGCTCGGCAAGTCAGACCACAACTTGATCCATCTCAGGTTGTCCTACAGACCTTGTGTAATGAGACTGCCTGCAACCACCAGATCCTACAGGAGGTGGACCCCGGAGACCAGCGAAGCTCTGAGGGACTGCTTCCAGTCTACCGACTGGAACATACTTATGGCCACTCACAGGTCAGACAATAATATTGATGGGGCAGTTGAATGTGTGACTGATTACATCAACTTTTGCAAGGATGTGGTGGCTCCGGTCAGAGAAGTTCGATGTTTCCCAAATAATAAGCCCTGGATTACGAGCAGCATAAAGCACCTTCTGAATCAGAAGAGGGAGGCTTTCAGGGAAAGGATCAGAGATGCCCAACGTGACTTGAAGAAGGCCATAAGACAAGCTAAAAAAAGACTACAAGGAAAAGCTGGAGAAAAAACTGCAGCACAACAGCACAAGAGAAGTGTGGAAGGGAATGAGAGTGATTACTGGCTTTAAGGAGAATGGAAGGGTGACTCAAGGAGATGTCTCTTTGTCTAACGAGTTCAACCACTTTTACAGTAGGTTTGCTCCTGTCTGTGCCTCTCCACCACGCCCACCCAGCGGCTGTTTTACCTCTGCTGCTGCCTCCTGCCCTGCTTCACCCAGCGGCTGTCCTACCTCTGCTGTCCCACCCAGCGGCTGTTCCACCTCTGCTGCTGCCTCCTGCCCTGCTCCACCCAGTGGCTGTTCCACCTCTGCTGCTGCCTCCTGCCCTGCTCCACCTGGCAGCACATATCTCTCTCTCTCTCTCTCTCTCTCTCTCTCTCTCTCTCACTGGAATAAAAAAAACATGAAGTGGTCCTGTTGCTATGGAGACCAACATCCCTTCCATCACTATGGCGATATTTGTGCTGGTGTGAGAGCAGGAAGGGAGATGGAGAACAAGCTGTCTGTCTGTTCACCTGGAGTCACATGACTCTTGTGGAAACATCTGGACTAACATACCTGTGCTGACAGAAATCCGACGAGCAGGTTCTACTGTTAAAGCGTCTGACTATCAGCATGATGTCACACAGCAACTTTAACCGACCAACTACCACCCACTTACAAAGGAACACGATCTGACTGACAGCTAACGTAACCAGTCAGAGAAAGAACTGACGTTTAGAGGCGGGTCCATCTCAAACCAGACTCAGAAAACTCAGACACATAATGTGATCAAATGCAGTGAGTGACTAGTTCTCCCTCTGCAGTGTCTGCAGGAAAGATTGGAACTGGCACGTGTTTTGTTCCCAAATGCAGGATATAAGCGACCCAAACTTAGGGCGTTTTCACACCTGAAAGTCCGCACCAAGGTCCGGACCAAAGTTCATGTTTTGATACATTTTATACATTCAGTAAGTTTTGGTTTGGTTTCACATTGCAATTATGCGAGCGCACTAAAGAACTTTACATGGCATACTTGCGTCCTGTCGTCATCATCTATGTGGGTTGCATCTTGACATTGATTGGTTTGTAACACGTCAAGCGTGTTGTCAATTCGGCGGGTAACTTTGACAAGAATGAATGAACAGACGCATATCGTCACCACTATACTGTTATTATTACACATTACTCATGTTATTATGAGCCGCTGTGGAAAACACTGGATCAAGAGCTGCTCACTTGTAAATAAACAGAACAGTGCAGCGCTTCACTCTGAAAGGAGCATCAAACTATATATTTATATAGTTATAAATACAGATCATGCAGTGCTGTCAAAGCTACAGCATCCATGCAGGAAATACATGTTCTTTTGAGAAAAAACATACAATGATTTTTTTTTTTCTCAAAAGAACATGTTGGTGGATCTTCTCCTAATTTTAAAGTACACCCTTTTTGAGATATATCCTTTCATGCAAGGTGTAATAAAAGCTGTTTGTGGATGTAAAAGGTCTGCAAAGTTTCAAGATTAAAGTGCAGATAAATAGATTTTTTGTCTCCTAAAAGAACTGAAACGAGTCGTCAGTAATTCAGTCTCACTTCCTGCTGAGTCTACGTAGGTTTGTTACTCATTTGCATAATGCCCGCCTCTGGTCTTGATTGGCTGAACAGCGTCTCTTTTCTCTGCCCTCAAACACTGTAGTTTATCTGAGACTGGAAGAGTTTGGTTTGTGTTGTTCATGTCGAGAAGACGCTGTTTTCTGCTGACAAAGCAAATCCACTTTGATGATATTGATACGGTAAAACCCACGCCATCATTACAGTTCGTGTCACTGTGATCGAGAGTTTCAGATCACTGAGATTCAGATATGATAATGAGCGTTTGCTTTCTGACCAATCAGAGCAGAGCAGCTCTCAGAGAGGCGGGGCTTAGAGAGACTGTGATCAAGAGCTGAGATTCAGATATGATAATGAGTTTGGTTTGCTTTCTGACCAATCAGAGCAGAGCAGCTCTCAGAGAGGCGGGGTTTAGAGAGACTGAATCCTTGATCGAAGCGTTTCAGACACTGAGAGAAAAGAGCTGATGCTGCAGTGGAGATTTATGAGAAAATTAAAGTGTTTTTTTTTTTTTTTACCTTGGATGCATGAGAACCTGAAACAACTGTGGTTGTTTCACAACTCTAAAACAACATTAGGAACTTTTAAAATAGTATAATGGGACACTTTAAAAACTTGTGTGTCACCCTGGAATAGCCTATTTCGACAATGGGCTTAGAATACATAAAAAAATGCAGAAAAGTAGATTGTGACACACTGATGTCGACGACTATAGAGTATGGTAAGAGTATGGTAAGAGTATAGCTTACCAGAGTGGATGTGGCGTAGTACGGCGCGTGGCCACTGGGGAGCAACACTGGCTGCAACACACACAACAGCAGGACTAGTTACAGGAGAGGACGGGTAGTTACACAAGTGAGACTGACGCGACACTGGACTGAAATGTGAGACATCATTCAGAGTGTTAGTGTGCTGTTCTATATGAACATTTGCATTTATACGATATAAAAGTTGTAGTAAAGTGACCCCTTATATGATGACATCACAAATGTGAGCCCGGCAGCAAGGAAGAGCATGCGGTCATGGCTACTATTGCTCCTTTATTTAAGTTGTTTTGAAGGCACTTTCGGTATGTAGATGTTGCTATATTATCATTCCTATGCATATTTAATTGTTATATCTTATATCCCAGATGTAAATTTAGTTTTCTTTGTTTCGTGAATTGCACAATCTGTTTCTGATATAGTTGATGCTAACTATATGTAATGTAAAAGCCTTTGTTGTGCTTTATTGTGCTTTGTACATTTAGTATTCTGTATTTTGAATTTTTACAGTTTTACGTTATTCCTTGGGCAGCAGTAAACCTTGGAAACAATCCATGTGTCTGTAGTCTTTGGGAGGCGTTATCTGACTGCATACTCAAGCAAGGCGTTTGAGATAAAGGGCAGAACAGTAAAACGAAAATCTTCGGTGACCAACTTCTAGTTTCTAACTCCACGGCGGGGAGCAAGCTAGCCCATAAGGTGATCTTCCTCCTACGATGTCTAAGTCAAGCTCCAAGTCTGGATCACAGAGGCAAGCATCTAATGCATCATGTTCCTCACGGCGCTCACGAGGCTCATCGGCCGTAACCACAGCTGCCGCAATGGCTAGAGCAGAGGCTGAAGCGGCTAAAGCAGAAATAGCGTTTGCTAAGAAAGAAAGCGAACTTAAAATACAACAAGCACAGCTTGAGGCATCACTAGAGACTTTAAGGCTGCAAAAAAAAGCTGCAGCCATACAAGCGAAGGCAGAGGCTTTAGAAACAGCTGCAGAGCAAGAAAGAGAGGGAATTCGAGTGTAATAGACCTACCTATAGAGGATACAACAGGATAGTGGATAGTGCTATAGATTCACAAATGCCAGTGCTGGATGGGCCGTTTTATGATAACGGAGGCATAAACGTTTCAGAAGTGCAACAACCACAGACTACTGAATCCTACTTGCAGCAGGAGGGCCAGTGTGGTTTTTAGCCATACCACACAAATCTCAGCCTGTCGATGCAGAGTGTGTGCAGTACCCTACCATTTCGCAATCCAAGGATGTACAGTTTACACGCCCGGCTCAGCATGAGGCGTACTTCGGGTCACCTCAAGATGTGCATCACCCATGATCTGCACCATATCCAGGCAGTGAGGAAAAGAGCGGAGACAGAAGCGTGCCACTCGGCTATTATCAGACTCAGTCAGCTACACCTTTACAAGCTGGACAGTATCAAGGTAATCTGTATGCAAATAATCAAATGTCTGATGTCGTCAAGTTTATCGCAAGACGTGAATTAGTGTCTACCGGCCTTACGCAGTTTAACAAACATCCAGAGACTTTCAGAGCATGGAGGGCATCCTTCATAAATGCCACTAAAGACCTTAACCTCTCACCTAGCGAGGAGATTTTTTTTAACTGAATCTGAATGTCTTCTATATTTATGACTGTGTAGTTGAATGTTGGTATGTCATGTGTAATTTCATGTCGCCTTGTACCCTGCGCCTTATCTTGGCCAGGTCGCGGTTGCAAATGAGAACCTGTTCTCAACCGATTAACCTGGTTAAATAAAGGTATAATAAAAAAATAATAAAAATAATAAAAAAAATAAAAAAAAGATGGACTTGCTAGTGAAATGGCTGGGGTGTGAGTCAGCTGAGCATGCAAGACGGATCACAAGACGCTGTGCACATTAACCATCCGCTAAAAGGGCTCACTCTGATTTGGGACAGACTTTATGAAACATATGGCTCACCGGAAATGGTAGAAAGTGCTATATTTGCTAAACTGGAGAGCTTCCCAAAAATAGCAAACAGAGACAGTCAAGACTGCACGAGCTGGGAGATTTGCTCATGGACATCCAAGCAGCTAAGCAGGATGGCAATCTAATGGGTCTTTCCTATCTAGACACACCACGGGCAGTAAATCCGATAATTCAGAAATTGCCATTTAGCTTACAAGAGAAGTGGCTCACGGTGGGATCTAAGTACAAAGAGGACTGCAGAGTTTCCTTCCACCCTTCAAGTTCTTAGTAGACTTTGTGTGTCAGCAAGCTAAAATGCACAACGATCCAAGTTTCTTTCTCACAGCTGTACAGGAAGAAACTCGCAAACCAAACAAACAGTTAAACAAATCTGTTTTTCCCAGAGCTATCACACACAAGACACAGGTCTCCTCTGAGAATTCATCAGCTGCCAGTGAACTCAAAAATAAGGTAAATCCAGCAAAACAGTGCTTTCTACACAATAAGCCTCACCCTCTGTTCAGATGTAGAGGATTCAAGATGAAACCTATGGAAGAGAGAAAGTCATTGATCAAACAACAAGGCATATGCTTTCAAAATTGCAGCTCCATATTCCACATGGCAAAGAACTGTGATCAGGATGTTAAGTGTTCAGAATGTGGCAGCGTAACCCACATGGCAGCGCTCCATCCAGGCCCAGCACCATGGATGAAAGAACCACAATTCCTGACATCGGAGGATCACGAAGTGAGTGAGGATGTACCTGTGGAATCTGAGGTTTCCTCAGCTTGTACAGAGGTATGTGGAGACAGTCAACTTCCACACTCATGCTCCAAGGTATGTCTTGTGAAAGTATTTCCTGAAGGCCCCCCAGAAAAGGCAGTCAAAACGTGTGTGATACTAGATGATCAAAGCAACAGATCACTCGCAAGATCAAAATTATTCGATATGTTTGGCATTACAGAGTGTAACGTAGCCGACACTCTCAAAACATGCGCAGGCACAGTCGAAACAGAAGGCAGGCTAGCACGAGGCTTTCAAGTGGAATCTTTTGATGGAAGCTTAGTCTTACCCTTACCAGTGCTACTTGAGTGTAACGAAATTCAGACAATCGCTCTGAAATCCCCACTCCAGAAGTAGTTAGTAACCACAGGCACCTAAAACATCTTGCAAAATACATCCCAGAGCCCGATCATCATGTTCCCATTCTTCTCCTGTTAGGCAGAGATATGATCAGAGTCCACAAAGCCCATAAGCAAGTGAATGGGCCACGCAATGCTCCCATTGCGAAAAGTTGGACTTCGGGTGGGTAATCATTGGAGACATGTGCCTCGGGAAAGTTCATAAACCGACTTTCATCCAAACTTATCACACCAACATTATGGAGAACGGTCAGTCTACAAACTTTCACCCTTGTCCTAACAACTACACTCTAAAGCAGTGGTTTTCAAACTGTGGGTCGCGACCCACTTGTGGGTCACACAGTGAGAAAAGGTGGGTCGCACAAAGGCACTTAGCTGCAGCTAAATTTACGTTACGATGAGTGAAACAAAACCAGTCCGATTAATGACCAAACGACTACGACTTTCAGCGCTCGCCAAAGTGTTATTTGATCGCTGAGTAATGTAGATGAACTGCTGCGCTTGTGACAGAGTCACAGTGCATGTTTAACTGAAAGAACGAGCAGAGAGAGTACTCGGTCGCGCGCGCGCGCTCTCTCTCTCTCT
>FLSR01000583.1:75642-95583 GCA_900092035.1 Leuciscus waleckii
ACAGTAATAAGATATTTATTCAAATGTTGATTTTGAAATTAGTGAACATCACCATATATATGATTTGGAAAAATAAATAAATAAATAAAATTATAAATGAACATTTCTAAAGACAGTTAATCTTTTACATAGAATATCACAAAAATATTAACAACTTGTTTTTTCAACATCTTCAGTGAAAGTGCACACAGTGAACGTTTCAATGGCAAGAACAAAAACAATCTGTGAATGTCCTATTACAGGCGGAAAGGTACAAAAAAGATGTGCAATCTAGCAAGTGCACACATGAACTATAAACAGTACTAAAATGGAAGTGGTGCCATAAGATCTCAGTAATTAATCAGACACCACCATCTATTGTGTGTGCATTTGTGTATGAGACGTTTTTTTGTATTTTTTTCTTTTTCGTTTTTTTGTATTTTTTCTCGCTGAGCTCCGCTTCGGTCCGAGTCGCGTGGCGCAAGCCATTGAATATATTTAGTGACTGAGAGTACTTGGTGTGATAATGTAATGTAAGTATTGCATGTCCGTTATGTCACGTTCATTTGTGGAATACGCAGTGAACATTGCCAAAATTACAGACCGTGCAAATTAACCTGCAAACGTTAGCCCAGTGCATAACAACAGTCGTTGATTGCTGAACTGAAATCAGTGTGTGTCTTAAGTAGTATACTGTTACTGTAAGGTTTAGGATGGCCCTATGCAATATTTAC
Source organism: Leuciscus waleckii (assembly GCA_900092035.1). Taxonomy (NCBI): domain Eukaryota; kingdom Metazoa; phylum Chordata; class Actinopteri; order Cypriniformes; family Leuciscidae; genus Leuciscus; species Leuciscus waleckii. The sequence continues at coordinate 76,356 of FLSR01000583.1, forward strand.
ACTGCTCTATTCCAGTAAATGTATTAGCTAACGTTATGTCTTGGCCCAAGACATCTTGGCAATGAAATACATTTATCAGGCAGGTGCCTATGCACTCAGATATTGTTCAAACCTTGTCTATATCAATAATGTGTCCCAAAACGGGAAGGCCTGTCAAATATTTCTGTTCAAATCCTGTCTTCATACTTTAAATTAATTGAGTTTTACAGCCTATAAATCACATTATCTGGTAAGCAATATTTGGACATTAATATAATGAAAAGTATATTATTCATATGCTTTAGGCTATATACTTAGTGATACATTTTGAAGAATAAAACTTGTGATTGGCTTAAATATTAGGGCTGCACAATATATCGAAATATTGCAAATGTATATTACAATATGTATAATTGCATATCCCAAAGGCTTGAATAACTGGGGTCATGAACAAAAGACAAAGAAAATCACTCACTACTTTTGGCTGAATAGGCTAACTTTTGTAGCTTTAATAAGAATCAGTATATTTAATTCATGCAGTGAAAACTAAGCAGTGTTTATTTTTACATTTGGTTAATCAGTTTCTGTTGTTAAATAAACCTAACGTAGGATAACCTGAACCCCTAAACCCCAGTGATGTTAAAATAACACTTCTTATGCTACAGAACACTGATGTTCACTGTCTTGAAGTTGTAGGGATATTTTCTTTCACAAAAAGAATGTGAATTGAATATCGCATTATTTAATGAGTTATTGCATATCTCATTTTTCTTCAATATTGTGCAGCCTTCTGCTATTATGAAACATTTGGCTGTTTATCTCTTTTGATGTGATAAAAACACTAAATAATAATTTTAACTATGTATTGTTATGTAATTTACGGTAGTGTAAGGTGCTCGAAAAAGCTTTAAAATGGAACTGGAAAGTGCTTGAAAAGTGCTTGAATTTGACCTTGGAAAAAGTGTACGAACCCTGAGTATAGTTTCATCTTTGTTAAAGCTGTATTTTGTTGTTTTGTTAATATTAATAACACAGAACACAGTAGGAATATTAGGTGTCTACTGTCACTTTAAGACAGAAAGCACTGACCGGAAAAAAACGACAAACATCCGGTTTCTTTCTCACCTGTCCACGTATGACATAACCGAGAGAATATCTGCAGAGACAGGCATTTAGACAAGCTTTTTTAACATCATTGTGTGTGCACTTAAATGCCTGTGGTGGCTCATACCACAGGGTTCGTACGGGTGCTTGAAATCCTTGAAAGTGCTTGAATTTTGATGTTGTGTTTTCAAGGTTTGAAAAGTGCTTGAATTTTGGATAAAATGCTTGAATTTGTAACTGTATTTCTTTCACAACAAATATCTTCCTGACGAAATAGTTATTTATTAAATGGAGAAAAAATTAGCCCTTCAGAATCAGATACAGATTGATTTGCGTTACGCTGGCCAGAGCAAAAGTAGGCGGAGTTTTCATTTTGATTTCCGCGGTTGTTTGAATGCACCGTTTTTATTGGCCACGCAGCGGCAACAGTTGAACTATTTTAAACTTTGATCGCTGAGCTCCGCTTTGGTCCGAGTCGCGCGGCACAAGCCATTTAAATATATCGGTTTAATTTCATAGCGCGGTCCGCGTCCTATCTGAAAGGGCCATTAGTGACTGAGAGTACTTGGTGTGATAATGTAAGTATTGCATGTCCGTTATGTTCATTTGTGGAATATGCAGTGAACATTGCCAAAATTACAGAACTGTAACGTGCAAATTAACCTGCAAACGTTAGCCCAGTGCATAACAACAGTCGTTGATTGCTGAACTGAAATCAGTCAGTGTCATATAAGTAGTGTATACTGTTATTGTAAGGTTTAGGATGGCCCTGTGCAATATTTACACTGCTCTATTCCAGTAAATGTATTAGCTAACGTTATGTCTTGGCTCAAGACATCTTGGCAATGAAATACATTTATCAGGCAGGTGCCTGTGCACTCAGATATTGTTCAAACCTTGTCTATATCAAGAATGTGTCCCAAAACGGGAAGGCCTGTCAAATATTTCTGTTCAAATCCTGTCTTCATACTTTAAATTAATTGAGTTTTACAGCCTATAAATCACATTATCTGGTAAGCAATATTTGGACATTAATATAATGAAAAGTATATTATTCATATGCTTTAGGCTATATACTTAGTGATACATTTTGAAGAATAAAACTTGTGATTGGCTTAAATATTAGGGCTGCACAATATATCGAAATATTGCAAATGTATATATTACAATATGCATAATTGCATATCGCAACGGCTTGCAATAACTGGGGTCATGAACAAAAGACAAAGAAAATCACTCACTTCTTTTGGCTGAATAGGCTAACTTTTGTAGCTTTAATAAGAATCAGTATATTTAATTCATGCAGTGAAAACTAAGCAGTTATTTTCTGCAAACTATTTACAATTATATTCCATCAAAGTGTTTAATGCAAGATACATATTGATAGTTCAAAGCGATAACTCCTTCCATGGTGGAACATTCTTCTGTACGGTCAACCACATCTCTCACAACATTCAAAATGAATACTTGACAGCAAAACACACTAACCCTTTCTCTTTCTCTCAACATGTAGTGGTCTAGCTTTTCTTAAAACCAGTAACTTTGTATTAGCACCTACTGTATTATTTCTCCTGTATGACATATCGCTTATTGCTTCCTGAACTCTTTGTGTTTTGGATAAAAGCATTTGCTAAATGACTAAATGTAAATATAAATGTAAACTCATTAGAACCCATTATAATTCTAAATTTTGTGCGAATGCACCACACAAAAAAATCAGATGTGGGGGTATAATTTGTAAATCAGACGAAGTCCGTAGATAATACTAATCTGAGCAGTGCACTATTGTTGTAGAAATGTTGATGATGATTCAGGAAATGCACCAAGTGATGGTGAAAAACTGTAAGACATTCCTTTTCTGCTTGAAGGCTCAGCTGTTCTGGTCACTTAGTTGTATTGTTCAATAATCTTAACAATTAATGATTACTGATATTACTTGGTTGTCTTTTTTCTTTTGTCAGAGTTCTTACCAACAGATTGATGGCAACAATGAACATGGACGGCTCAGGGGTGAAGAAGGCCTTTGGAAAAACACGGCTATGCCGTGTTATAATAGGTACTACATTACTTTTTTTTTATGATTAGATGATGTACTGTTGTATCTATCCAGTGTTACCCATTGTGCGGCAAACTTTTACCCATCACAGATGCACAGTGGCAATACTGTAGGGCTGTAACAATTATTCTGCAATTATTATGATCAGTTTCTCAATAAATTATGGTCAAATGCTGCCACATCCAAAAGCCAGAGGGCGCTCTCATGCATAAACTCAAAATATGCAGTTGTTTATCTACAAATTTTCAGACAATATTAAAAGCACAGGTTTTAAATGTGTGAATTATGTCATACCTATGCCACCTTTAGTTAAGATGGGTAGCACTATCATCAGATTAATTTTTCATCCGAAAAACGAAAAGTTGGACATTGAAAAATTGGATTCAGTTTTTCTGTTTTCCTGCTGTTGCAGCTCACTTGAAAAGAATGGTGAGGAGGATCACTGAGCCACTAGATGGTTATCCATGCTTATTTAAAAAGTTAATTACTTTGTGGAGTTACAGTAAATGTACAAGTGATGCTTGCTGAAAAATGTATGCTGTATTTTAATGTCTTAAAATGAGTGCTAATTGTGGCTTTATATTCATTAAAGTGCTGTACAGTAGTCGAAACCTTCTGCGTCAGAGGCCGAAATAAAGAAATACATGGCCAGCTATCTCCGGTCTGCTCCTGATAGATATGGGGGTATGGGACGGCAAAAGGGGAAATCGGCCATTGAGGTCTGTTCAGACTCTGAATAAGTAGAATGCACCTATTGTTTATCTACAATGTTTCTGTTCATTAATCTACGAAACAAATTACAAAACTGGTTTTATTTTAATTTAACTTGCTCTTTGTTTTTAAAGGTCTTGAGAGCTTTGATGTAAAAACCTGTAATATGTTGTCGTGATGACACAAAATGTAATGCAATTATGTTCATCAATTAAGATTTATATCAGATAAAAATGTATATATAAAATTCTGATATAAACCAGTGGATTTAATAAAACACGTCTTGCATTTAATACTGTTTTGTCATTATTCTTGTGGTCTAGAATAGGACATCAATGTGTTAACTTTTTTTTTTTTTTAAATGCAAATCAAATGAATGTCAAAACTTGACGTCAATTTAATGTCAAGTTTTGACATTGATTTGATTTGCATTTTTACCAATTCTTTGATGACTATGTTTGACGTCAATTTGATGTCTATTTGACATCAATTGCCCGCTGGGAAGTGTACAACCGATGTACTGGATAATTCCTGCATCTGACCAGGAGATGGCACCACAGCTGAATCAAATTAACCATCCATTTTCCAAACCGCTGGTCATATGATCGGGGGAATACACGTTTTAAACAGTTTTCTGACAAGTGATTTGCTGTTCTAAAATAACACATTGTTTCTTTGTAGCTTAAACACACACACACACACACACACACACAGTAGCTCGCACACCACGGACAGCTCGCACGCAAAGTGGTTTACAGAATAATTCAGGAGCACAGAACTTATTGTCATCGCTGTCCAGCGATTTATCAACAAACTTGATTAGGAACTGAAAGCTTGTCAAAGTTCCTGTCATTGGCATGAAATCGACACAATCTAACATCTTCACCCATCCTATCTCTTCATGTGGGTCTAAAGCTCTAGCTTACCTGTAAAATAATTAGTGAATTAATTAAATGTGATTATTTTTTAGAGAAACTGCAGAGTTTTCTATAGATTGCAGCTGGAGTGAATTGTGTCTGTTCACTCATCAGTGAGCGATTTGTATCACTGCATAGGCAGCAACTCACACTATTTATTCTTGAAAGATCACAATTTTAGACATTATATACCTTTTTTAGGTATTTTAAAAACAAATGAATATATATCCACTTTTATAAACACACTACACACTACACTAACTATGTATTCATACTGACATATGAACACTGATTTATGAGTTCACACTCTCTAATTAACCCTTTACTCAATCACATTTTTCACTATATGCATTTTTTTAATGTAATTTAAATCTGGTATAAACGATTATTACCATTGGCCTTTTACGTAACATCTCACCCGCTTTCATTAGTAGTTCTTAATATTTTCATCACATCATTGGACATTATGTATTTATTAAATATGTATTTCTCTGAGAATTCAACACGAAATTTCTTGACATGTATTTTATTATTGGGCTTTTGTGATTTTAGACAGGATTGAGGTTGCGGCACTGTGGGTTAAATTCTTCTTTGTGCATTGTAGGAAAGCATGTTTCTGGCTTGTGTGAATGTGGGAGTCTTGAGACAGTAGGGCATGTTTTCCTAGAATGCAGAAAGTATAGGGCAGAAAGAAATATATTCTTTATTAAACTGGCAGACTTGGAGTTAAGGCATTTTCTCTTTTCTCTTTGTTTGGTCACAGTGACGAGCATAAACTGATCTCCAAGGCAGTTCTTCAGTTCTTGCATGATACAGGACTGTATGTAAGAATTTAGTTCAAACTTTGACCTGTGGAGGGCAGTAATACACTCAGCAGTGTCTACACTGCCGGAATCCTACAAGAAGAAGAAGAAGATTTTAGACAGCAGTGTGAGAACAGGACTTTTATTTTGGTCTGGTGATGTGATGTCATAAGTCTGCGCCACGATCCTGCATCTCTTGTGATTGGACTGAAGAAGGTTTGTGTTTTAAACCATTTAAAGCATTTCAATCTATTCAACCCCTTCATGCAATTTTAAAGTTTAAAGCTTATTTACTATTAAGTTCAACATTGTAATACTTTACCTTTACTCACACAAAACAATGTTAGAGTAAAAGAAAAGTTGTTGTAAACTGATGAGAGAAACTGAGTTTAAACTCAAAAATCTGTGTTAATTATTGAACCAGTTCTTTCTGAAAATGATTCAGTGATTCAAAGCGCTCAATTCAAAACACTGTAATCTACAAATCATTTAAATACCAAATATAAATCATAAATACCTAAATATAAACGATCAATATAATTTGTGTTCTTTTATTAAATATTTTGATTTTTTTTTGTCTAATATTGTGATTTAAGTCCATTTAACTCTCACTCTGACTGACTCTCTTACCAGTTTGCTGAACTACTGAACTAGAGCTGATTGAGACACACAGAGATTTAGTGTGGATTTCTTTTTCTTTCTGTTAATTATTCTCATCTTAAACAGGACAAACCACAGAAGAACTCCTGGTGAAGCGACTGACATCCACGAGACACTATTATAAAGATGGAGTTTATTAAAGAGGAGAGTGAAGACATGAAGATTGAAGAAACATTCAGAGTGAAACATGAAGATACTGAGGAACAAACAGGTTGGTTTCATTCTCAAAGCGGAACTCAGTCTTTTGATCCTTATTAAAATGTCCAGCTCTACAGAATTATAGATGTTTTTGTGTCAACATTAAATTGGTTTTATATCACATGGAGCGGGACAGACATGTTCAGATCACACGACCAGACAAATATTAACAGTTTTTGTCACTCATTAAATTGGAAAAATACAGATATATCTATACAAATACAATATATAACATAAAAACAATATCTACTTCTGAACAGAAAAGATTTATCACTTAATTGTGCGACAGTATTAAAGAAATCCAATAAATCTGACTTATAAAACTTTATATTTGTAATCTATAAGACTTATTTTTACCCTCTCAAAAGCACTCGTTGTATCAAACCGTGACTTTATTTAAAACAGTGGTCTATAAATGCTTCTTATATTACAAAGAAATGAAGTAAATGCTGTTTTATATTTTTCACTGTTTTATGTGATGCACATAGAAGTTAGCAATATTCAAAGCCTCAAAAACACTTAGGGCCGTTTCACACCTACCTTGTTTGGTCCGGATTTTCAGACTTTTCAGTTTGGTCTGAATCAAAATTACAGGTGTGAAACCTCACCACCTCACCACCGTCCGGACCAAACATACGAAATTTGGTCAGACGAAAAGAAGTAACGTTTTCACACCTCTGCTGTACCGTACATCCGCCTTGGCCGTACAGCAGCACGGTCTGGACCAAACAGACGAAATTTGGTCAGACGAAAAGAGGTAGTCTCAGTCCGGATCAAACTGAACAAAGGTTTGGTTCGTTTCTGGTGTGAAAGCATTTTCTGTATGGTTCGGACTTTCAGACCATTTACAGGAAGTTCCGGTGGTTCCCGTGTAGCCTAAACAACTGAAGAAGAATTTTATGTGCCCTGCCCACAGCGGAACACACACTTGTCCTGCGTCCTGCCGGCGACGATAAAATGTTCGTAATAACGAGGACGTTCATTTGGCGGATTTGAACTAGCCTCGAGTATAGTTGGTGCTGCAGGGAGTAATGCCATAAAAATAAAAGTATAGTGGCAACGATATGCGTCTGTTCATTCATTCTTGTCAAAGTTACCCGCAACTTGACAACACGCTGACGTCAGATGCACGTCCGTTTACAAACCAATCAATGTCAAGAAGATGCAGCCCATATAGATGATGACGACAGGACGCAAGTACGTCATGTAAAGTTCTTTAGTGCGCTCGCATAATTGCAATGTGAAACCAAACCAAAACGAACCAAATGTATCAAAACATGACCTTTGGTTCGGACCTTAATTGGTGCAGACTTTCAGGTGTGAAAACTCTACAAGTTTACAAAGTCTACAAACAAAAATATAATTATACTAACTTACCTGAACATAAATAGTGTAAATGTAATTAAATGAATATGCAATAAACAAGTCATATTTCAAAACCCCCAGCTTCCAGATTGATAGAGTTACTGCTGCTGTCTGCATTTGTTCTACATTTAAAGGTCTTTGGTGAGCAAATAAAATGAGAAGTAACTTTTTAATGAACTGCATATACGGGCATGTTAGTATACACCACAATTCAGAGAATCAGAGTCAGACAACGCGTAAATTCATCCAGTCCTCCCGAAATACATAAAAGTGGTCGGTGAACTTGGAGCAAAATAGATTAAGTTTTATAGTTATCCACACATGGTGTGTCTGATATGAATAAAAGACGTCGTAAATTTACAATTGAAAGGATTGTTATTGGTGCTTCCATAGACATCAGTGAGTATTTTACAAACTATAAATGTATTGTTTTGCTAGTACTAATGTGTATTTAAATGTCTGAAACCTAAAATAAAGATGATATGGTTGGAATCACTGAAAAGTTGTGATCTATGGCGTCCGTCTCTGGCTCAGCATCGAACACAGATTTGATTTAGCAGTTGATCACGCAATTATATTACGCAGCGTAACTTCCAACGTGACCGGCACTAAGTTTTCAGGTGCATATCATTGCGCCTGCTGGACTCATGGTACGGCAGCAAAGTTCATGGATTATTACGCAGGAATGAGAGTATAGTTCCTAGCCATATCGGCCTAGAAAATCGCAACTTTTCATTTTCCGTCGGTCTTAGTACACATGTAAGTCACAAGAAGAGTCAAGTTTTAAATAGGAAAAATATCAAAACTGTTTGGTCATTTTTTTTGAGAGAGATGCTAACGGTCTAATAAGATTCAATGATCTATGCTAAGCTATGCTAAAAGTGCTACCGCCAGACCCGGAGATTGGCTGAATGGATTCGAAAACGGTAAAACTCAACTCTTTAACTCTGGGGAAGTTGGAAAATGAGCCTATTTAAAAAAAAAAGTGGAGTGTTCCTTTAACAATATTGATAATAGGTTATAAAGTTACTTAATATGGGTAGGATGTTGTTGGTTTTGTTGTCTTTTACTTTGTGCTATTAAACTGCTGTTTACTTTTTTCACCTTAGACATGAAGGCGCTGAAAGAGGAGGGTCAAGAACTGAATGAAACCGAAGAAAAAGATCAGTATGAGGAACATCAAGTTTTCATGATTAGAGAAAAAACATTTAGTTGCTCAGAGATAGAAAAGACTTTGTCTCGAAAAACAGCTCAAAAGCCAGCAACTATAAATTATTTCACCTGCCAACAGTGTGGAAAGAGTTTCAATCAAAATAGAAATCTTAAAGTCCACATGAAAATTCACTCTGGAGAGAAGCCTTTCACCTGCCAACAGTGTGGGAAAAGCTTCACAAAAAAAGGAAGCCTTAATGTCCACATGAGAATTCACACTGGAGAGAAGCCTTTTGCCTGCCATCAGTGTGGACAAAGTTTCCTTCGAAAAGCAAGTCTTAAATGCCACATGATAATTCACACTGGAGAGAAGCCAATCACATGCCCGCAATGTAGACAGAGTTTTACACAAAAATCAAGCTTCACTGTCACATGAGAATTCACACTGGAGAAAAGCCATTCGTATGTGGTCAATGTGGAGTGAGTTTCAGATTTGGAGCATCCCTTAATCGCCATATAAGAATTCACTCAAGAGAAAACTGTTTTATATGTCATCAGTGTGGAAGGAGTTTCACAGACAAGAAACACCTTAAGAATCATGTAAAAATTCACATCCGAGATAAGCCTTCATGTGCCATCACTGTGGAAGGACTTTCAAACAAAAAACAACCTTTGAGAATCACATGAGAACTCACACTGGAGAGAAGCCTTTCACATGCCCTCAGTGTGGAAAAAGTTTTGCACTTAAAGGAACCCTTGAGATTCATATTAGGATTCACACTGGAGAGAAGCCTTTCACATGCCCTCAGTGTAAGAGGTGTTTCACATATCGAAAAGACCTGAAACGTCATTTGCAAACTCATTCTGAAATGAAATTACAAAGTTCTGGAGTGTGGCAAGAGGTTTACGAAAAGGAAGAAAAAGATTTAAAAAGGAAGAAGATTTAATTGTGATCAGTGTAATTAAAAATCTATTTAGCCATCACACTTACAGATGCATATGAGAATTATTTGTTGAAAGTTTTAAATGGCTCTGCAATTTAAAAAAGCTCCAGAAAATATGTATCTGTGTAAAATCAAGGCTTTGTTCACACTGCCGTTGAATGTTGCTCAACTTTATTTTTCTGCTCAAATAGTTGTTTATATGTCCTTTTAAATGTGGCCCATATCAGATAATTTTCTAAATTAATTTAATTCTTAGAAAAGTCTGACAAATTCATCTCATCATGACTTGTCCATGTTCAATTACTTTATTTGCATTTACCTCTTTATACTTTATATTTTATTTTGTCATGTGAATATGAATGTGAACACCTCACCATAATTTCTTGCTGTATATGAATGTGAACACCTCACCATAATTTCTTGCTGTATAGAGTCATTTTATGATTAAGTATAATACTTTGAAATAAATATCAATGTCAGCCTAGGACTGAAGGACTTTAGGACTGAACCCGTGTTTAAGTCGGAATTAGTCAACAAATACGGTGAGTCATGTCCTCTTCGCCTGTTACTGTCACTTGCTCAGCAGTGAAGGATTCACATGTGATAAATGCTGGGAAATAGTCAGGCTGACAGGAATATTTTAGAATTAGAGATAAGCATCCAAACTTAAATTGAGGATAGGAAGGATACAAGGGCTCTAGATACGCTTTGGATGTGACTAGCCTAGCGAGCCCCGTACATTGTTCGGTTCCGAACACGCAACTTGATCCTAATTAACTAGGTAATTACAGACTGATCTCGAATCTACCTTTTCTGTCAAAAATACTAGAAAAGGGAGTATCCTCACAACCTTTTTAGAATGAAATTGTAACTGCAAGGATTTCCAGTCGGGATTCCAGTCATACTTTTCTGACCTTTATCAATTTGTAGCAGTAAATGAAGAGGTGTCATTTCAGTCATGGCAATTTGTTTCAAGATATTTATATCATAGAATATTTATCAAGTAATAAAATTAGTTAAACTACAATACTTAACGTTCATTCGATCCATCCGACTACGGCATTTCCACCAGATTTCGTTTTGCAGCGTTGAGCATTATACCCAATCACACACGTTTCAGTTGAGTTTATGAATGTGATGGCCATTCAGATTAGTCATCGCTGAAACAACAAGTTTTGTTCAGTGTGCGCTCTCTTGAATTCTGACTTGAAACTTGCGAATTCTCCCATCCAGGGCTTGACATGAACTTTTTTGCTCGGTTTTCCAAAGTTACTAGCCACACAGCATTTCTACTAGCCACATTTTTGTTTTTGTGAAATTACCTTTTAAAAGTCGACTATGGTGTGCTAAAATTTACTTGAACTAGATTTACAACCCTTTTAAATGTAAAACCACTGTACACACCCAAATCAAGACTACACAAAACAGGTCATTATCATTAGCTCTGATAAGGTTGTGTGTAAAGCTCCTTTTTAAAAAATAAAACCATGTATTATATTACATATCGCAACATAGCTCCCCGGCATACACTGTGTGCATGTAATACTCATTAGGGCTGTCAAAATTGCTCAAAAATGACGTTCGAATATTCTCTCTCGCACCATGACGCTCAGCGGGGACACCGTCATGCGGTGCGCCAATTAACATCCAAGCACTGCCTCCCTCAAGCAGACAGAGCTAATAAAACAAGCTGGTTATAAAAATGAATGAGGAGCCCGTGGAAGAGAAGCACCACGATATCCAGACCAAAATGCAAACAGCTGTTAAGCAAGTTGACAGAGAAATGCTCTATTAATTTTTGGGAGATGATTTAGCATCAGCTGTCCCCAGCTAAAGGCCGACGGCGGCGGAGAGGCAACCAGCTCTCCGAAAACAGGGGAACTGGGGTTATTTGTCGGGTCAGGTTGTTGAACGCTGTCCTATTACATTTGTCAAAAGGTCTGAAAGGGGGAAAACGTGCTTGCAAGAAAATAATCGTTTCTCAGCGGCTGGATAACTGCATTTTCCATTTCAAGAAAAGAAGGATCGTTTGCTGCTCGGGATGTGTGATGTTTCCGTATTGACCTCCGTTGGGTGAACTAACACTCTAAAGAGACAAAGAGCGACATTTCAGACTGTAGAATGTGACATCGTTTCATGAATTGTTTGGCAGTCTGATGAAAAAAAGAAAAAAGCACTTGATATTGGTCAATTCACTTTTGTATGGGATACAGTACTGAATGCCTATAGAGTGGTGCAGGTATGACTTCCTTCAAGATTTTCCTATGGGGATTTATAATGGGGTTTTCTAGCCTGGGAAAACCCAGACAACTTCCGGCAAATTTAGATTTGCTCTGCAAGTAGTCTGGCAAAGAGCTCATTCAAGCCCATTTCTAATCCGTCGAAATCGCGGCACCAATCAGGAACGTTGGGGCGGGCTTTACACGATGGCGATCGCTCTGATTGGTTTTAGGTCTATCCAATTGCGCCCAGAGGCATTTGAGCGACGTCCGTTGGTGAAGCGCAGCAACTTTTAAATGCATTATTATATTCAAATTGCAAACACATGAGGACAGTCTCCATGAAAGACCCACTGGCAGATGAACGTGCTACTACATTTCTCTCCGAAACGGTAGGAAATGAAATTAGATTTAATAGAGGATTTTAACTGTGACAAGATGATTGACAGGGCAGTTTACGTGACAGGATGCACGCGCAGGATGCAAGTAGTATGTCCCAAAGCTTGCCTACTTTTTGCTACACATTCAAAAGTAAATACCTTTTCTTCACAAAAAGAGTACATACTTTTATGGCGTAGTGTAACTTAGGCGAATTGGGACGCAGCATATGGCTTTACACGATGATCGCTCTGATTGATTTTAGGTCTATCCAATTGTGCCCAGAGGCAATTGAGCGACGTCCGTTGGTGACGCCCCTTTGGAAATGAGTTATTAATGAAGCTTTGCAGACCATAACTCAGTTACTACTGAGAATGGTCTGGTTTTAATGAGGCTAGATATGATGTGCAGTTTCCCAAAACACAAAACAATTTTTACGTTGCCTATTCTTATTGTAGAAGTTTGAGTGGAATTTTATTTACTGAATCAGATTTATCAGTATTGGAAGCACAGATGTTTTATTTACAGAACTACAGAAAAGCACTTACATTTTCCATAAAGATAAGTTAAGATATTCTGTTCTGTATTACTAGAAATAAATTTTAGCTGTTAAATATATTTCCATGTGTATACACATTCCTGAAAGTAAAAAGTGCTTCATGCTGGGTCTTAAAATTAAATCCTGCTTTTTTTTAAACTCGCAAAATCACATCCCTGAGGAACTGGTAGTTCCTATAATGCTGGTTTAGAGGTTAAGATTAATTAGTTAAATTAGCTAAAATAGTTCCTCCAAAAGGAGTACACGCAAATTCATCCAGTCCTCCCGAAATACTTAAAAGTGGTCGGTGAACTTAGAGCAAAAAATAGAGTACGTTTTATAGTTATCTACACAATTTGTGTCTGATATGAATAGAAGACATTGTAAATTTACAATTGAAAGGATTGTTATTGGTGCTTCCATAGACATTAGTGAGTATTTTACTAACTATAAATGTATTGTTTTGCTAGTACTAATGTTTATTTAAATGTCTGAAACCTAAAATAAAGATTATGTGGTTGGAATCACTGAAAAGTTGTGATCTATGGCGTCCGTCTCTGGCTCAGCATCAACCAAAGTGCGAACACAGATTTGAATCTAGCAGTTGATCACGTGACGCATGAACGCTCTAATCACACTGTTGGGATCGTAAACGTCAAAGGGTTAAAAACGTTTGATGTTTACGTTTTACGTGGTGTTTCAAAGTCACATAAACCTAGGAAAATCCGATTATAGCGCTCAGACTGAAATAGATTTCCAGAAATGCAACCACATATTAGTGTAGCTCGAAACGGATGCTAAATCTAATCGATTTCCATTGGATATGCACAATCCACAAAAATCGGACCGTGTAAACAGTGTGTAGAACAACATAAGTGACAGCTTCAGTTTTTATAAAGAGAGCGTTTTTTGCTGGCTTTCTATTTATAAACCATTAATGTTCCATTAACTAGACACTGCAAGGTTTCTGGATTAACAGCCAAATTTATATATGAAAGATTGAATACAAAATAATAGCTAATCTGGAATAGTGATAACCTCTGCAACAGATGGGCCAAAAAATATGGACATGTATATAAAATACTGTATGTCAAAATAGATTTGATTGTAAATGCAAACTATTAGGCCTTTTTTTTTTCATTTATACGATGATTGGTTGCTATACCATAAAGTGAAAAACTCTATGGTGATTGGCAATAATTTTTTTTTTACCAATGGAAGCAAAAGTCTCTGTATATGGATTTAATTAATAGTAATTATATCAGATTCAGCACGTACGGTGAATATCATCTGTGGTTTCGACATCAGTAATATTTTATCGTGTTACAGTGGTGAAATCACAATCAAAGAAATACACATTCTAAAAACATTAAATGAAAAACAAGGAATTTGATTAACATTAAATTGTCCTCCCATTTTCACCTCAATTTTGGCTACAGGGTTTCCGCGGGGCATTAAAAAGCATTAAAAGTCATTAAGGCCTTCAATGGCATTAAAAAGCATAACATTTTTATCCTACAGGCATTCAAAATTTAGACAGTTTTGAAGAAAATGTTATATTATCAATTTATTTGAATATAGCTTTCATAATTTTCATAATAATTTTTATTTGCTGTTGCAAAATATGTACGTTAGTGTGATAACACGCGGAACCAGTTTGGTAATTGCTTCCGGCCGGAGCAGAATTGGCGTGATGCGGAGGAGGTGACGCGGGCATTTTGAACAGCAGGAACAACAGGAATAAAACTAGACCAGAAAAATGGGAAAGTGCAAATTCCAGCAGAAGTGGCTGGAAGACAAACAATTTAGGACATGGTTGCAGTCCGTTGGTTGTCAAAATGAAAAAGAATTTTTGTAAAAAGGTATTTAAGTTGGGTAGCTACAATGGGAATTGACGCGGTGAAATCTCCCTATGCAGTCTGACAGCCACAAATCGACGGTAAAAGGCAGACAGCAATTAACTATGTGTTGTTACTTTCCCTCATCATATTGACATCTGCTGTTAAAGCTCACTTTGCGTTTTTGTGCAGATGATTTGTTGACATGCAATGTTTTGTCACTGTTTTGAGTGGTATAATTGTTGATTACTGTCTTGTGTACATGGCTTAAAAAACAACTATAATATACATATAGCAGCCCTAATATATATATATATATATATATATATATATATATAAACATTTTTAGGGCTGTCAACGTTAACGCATGCGATCATTTTATTTTTTTTCCATTTTAACACGTTAAAATATTTACTGCAAAACGCAGGCAGCATCCATACATTTTTGTCATCCTTTGGGTAGCGTTACAGTATAATCCCGCTCTTATTCATGCAAATGCTTGTAAACCATTAAAGAGCAACAAGACAAGCGACATACAGAGAGAGAGAAAGCCAGTATCGTGCACACAGACAGCGCGCCAGAAAACGGTTCTCTTTCGCGCTTGAACAATAACACACAATTATGCCAAAATGTCTGTTTTATCGAGTATCCTCATAACATAAGAGCAGTCTTAAATTAGTTAAATAGTGTGAGATCTGTGAATCTGCTTCCGAAGTGTTAAAGGGGCTGAAATATTTTGATAATTGAAGTTAATTGTATTGTAGATTTTTATTTAATTTTACATATTTACTGAAAAAAATCAGAAAAAAAATCAGAAGTGGTATTTAATTTGAATGTCAGATACTGATATGGAGAGTCTTAATGGTCAGATGAATATGGGAAGAAGGAGGGGTGTACTGAGGTTCATCCAAGCACATCAAACAGGCGGGCTGATCAAATCAATCCACTTTTCCTCAACCCCTATTCACACAAGACATGCTAATGTGCCGACATCCACGGTGTCTCAGTCTTGTGCTGTTTCTGATGATTCTGTGCAATCTCTGATTTAAATGCTGTACCAGTGAATCTGATAAATTACATAGTGAAACAGATAGGCAGCAGCATTGGCCAGAACATCATTACCTGTCTTGAATCTGGGGGTTTTGGCCAAAACAAGCAAAGTGATTCAACTGTTAATTTGAGTGATTTGTCAAAAGTCAGCTTAGTTGTTAAGCAAGATGTTAACAAGCCCCCGTTCGAGTGGGTGGAGACAGTAAAAGTGCGCTTGAGAAAAAATACAGCAGTAGTGCCACCTCAGGATACTGAGCACTATACTCAGGATCAGTCTTTGAGTTGCATGATCAGTCTTTTGGAACAAGTTTTGGACCAGGGTTCTTGTCAGCATCAGCTTGTCAGCATCAGCTTGTTCTGCTGGGACCGGCCCCAAATCACAAGTTCAACATGAGGAGGGGGGCCAGTGGTGGGCCATGCATAATGTCCCCTGGTAGTGAGGATATTGATTTGGCATCTGTCTATTCTGAGTTTTGCAGTACTGTTGAAGACAAGACAAAAGTCATTTTTCAAAATGTGCAGAGACTTAACACAAATGATGATCTGTTCTTTACTGATGTTTTGGTAAAGGATGTTGTTTTGAAGACCACTTGAGCTGGTTTGTGTGGATTTTTGGTCAGCTGAAGACTTGTCCAATAAGTCTCTGGATGTATTAGTCTTGACAGACCATTTTACTAAGCTGGCACAGGCTTACCTTTGTCCTAATCAACCCGCGAAGGTAGTTGCGAAGCAGCCATGGGACAACTTTTTCTGTATCTACAGTTTTCCTGAGCGAATGCATTCAGATCAGGGAGCAGTTTTGAAAGCAACTTGATTTCTGAAATGCTTCAGCTTGCTGGTGTTCAGAAATCCCATATGACCCCCTACAACCCAATGGGAAACGGGACTGTTGAGAGATTCAACCGAACATTGGGGAACATGTTTCGTGCCTTACCACCTAAAGCAAAGCACATATGGCCTCAAATGTTGAAGTCTCACTTTTTGCTATAATGCAACAATTCATGAGACACTAGTTTCCCTCCATTCCAGTTGATGTTTGGTAGAACTCCTAGGTTGCCTGTCGACATGATGTTTGACTCTGTGCTGCTTGATGACCAGGTGGTCAACTATAACCAGTATGTGCAGTCTTTCCGTGAAAGTGGCCCAATGTTCACATTCAGAACAACAACAGAGGCAAGCAAATCTCTACAACAAAAAGCAGAAAGGTGCTCCAGTGAACATCGGTGATAGAGTGCTGCTGGCTAATAAGGGCGAGCATGGCAAGAGGAAAACCGCTGATAGATGGGAGAGTCACATCTACATGGTGACAGGAATGAACGATGAGGTCCATACATTCCGTATCAGAAATTGTGTGACTGGAACTGAGAAAGTTGTTCATAGAAATCTCATCATGCCAGTGAACTTCCTACCTCTTCAGAATGAGATTTCAGAAGATGATTCTTCTAAGAATGTTGCCTCAAATGGGTCAAGTCTGTCTGTGAAGGAAAATACAGAGTTGGGATTGCCTGTCAATGAACCAAGATGAGAGAACTGTGGTGTGGGTGTCGGAACTCCCAGTGTCTGAAGTTGATCTTTCTGAGTCTGATTCTGTCCAGTTAATTGCAGATGAACAGTCTACTGCCCTGTCTGTACCTCATGCTACAAGCCTCAATGGTCAGACGGAAGGCAGATCTTTGACATGCGAACCTGATGTTGATAGGAGCATTAACCAGGCTGATGCAGATGTATATACTGATACTGTATCCACTGACCATTTACTGCAGTGTTCCAGAGCGCCTTCTACTCAGGGTGGCTCATTAATGGCGCTTTTCCATTACAGTACCAGCTCAACTCGACTCGACTCGACTCGCCTCGACTCGCTTTTCGCTCCGTTTTCCATTGCAGATAGTACCTCCACAATAGTACCTGGTCGTCATAGCGACACCGCAGGAAACTGCCGTGACTTAATCTTCTACGCGAGACTTTTATTTTACTGTCTATGCGCGAGACACACCCGCTACCCACACACACAGGACAATGGAGGAAATCGAGGTATGCTGTTTTTGGATGTTTTTGTTTTTGCCGTTTTTTATTCAGGATACTCCGTCTGGCGCGTGCAATGATGACGCAGTGAATAGTGACGATTCTCTCTGACCAATCAGCAGTCTGCCGTGTTTTCACGTCACATTTTAGTATCGCCTCAGCTCGCTCAGAACCTCGCCGGAGGTGGTACGAAAAAAAAGTACCTGGAAGCAGGTACACCTACAACTTTTACACAGTGGAAAACCAAACAAAGCCGAGTCGGGGCGAGCCGAGGCGAGCTGGTACTGTGTAGTGGAAAAGCGCCATAACTGTCAAAACCAGATGTGGGAGTATGGTTAAACCAGTCATTAGCCTGATCCAGAATATGCACTAGAAGGTTATATCTGGGTTGTAGTTGTTTTTTAGTTGTTTTTTTCTCTTCTGTTTGTAGAGGTATCACATATGAGAAAATTTGCATATCTGTGATTTGTAGTACCTTGAAGGAAGGGAATTTACGAGTGATCTAAAACTATATAAGATTTTATGAAATGCTGTGCAGAAAATGACCACTAGATGTTTGTAATATGTAACAGGCATGTTATTCCTTTGAGTGTTTGGAGGCTTTGCAACCCTCTTACATTACTAATTCTGATAAGAATAGTCTTACGACTGGAGTTTAGTGTCACGTGATTTACAGTATTATCTCTTGGTACTATGGAACAGATTTTGTTTCTCTTATTGTCCTCTATTATGTGGTTATATGTACCTGTTTTGTTTTGGGTGACTTTGTAGCATTTTGATGTGTTATGTTTGTGTTCTTTTATTTTGTCATGTGCAGTGCAAGTTGGCAGGGGGGATTGTAGCAGGTGTGCATTAAGAACATTTATTTTGTTATTCCACTTGCCATGACCATTTTGGGGTTTTCCTCATTCTTTCCGTCTACCATGCTGATTTGAGGGGGTGACGCACTTTGCTTCTTCCCAGTCTGCATGAGCATTCACAGAGGTGGGTCACGCAAGTTTACGTGCTGAAGGCCGTATTTCTTGTAACTGTTGTTTCATTTGTTATACTTGTGTAATTGTGACTTTAAGTTGCTCTGTAATGGACACACATATGTTTTATTAATTATTTTCTTTCTTTAAGTGGTTTTCTTTATGTTAATTTGATCCTTTATCATTCACAAAGAGAGAGAGCGCGTCGTGCATTGGGTAACACTTTATATTACGACCCGCAAACAACTGCGTAAGTAAACCGAAATTACGGTGTACATTTCTGTAATTATAGTGTACTTCCGTGTAGGTATAAGGGAACAATA
>FLSR01000583.1:95654-109130 GCA_900092035.1 Leuciscus waleckii
GGTTTTTGACACAGTTCCTTAGTCAAGGCATGAGGAGCATTACTGCCCAATTTTAAAAAGCTTATCCTAAAATTTTAGTTTTTAATTTTTTTTTTTTTTTTTTTTTTAGTTTTCAGTATCATTATGTATTTCACCATGTATTTAAAAAAATGTTAGATTTAATTTCCAGCAACTGGATTGTATTATACAGTTACACTTTTAGGTCTTGTTTGTTAATATTAGTTAATGAATTAACTAACATGAACAATGAGCAACATACTTTTACAGCATTTATTAATCTTTGTTAATGTTACTTAATACAAATGTTCATGTTCATTGTAACGAGTCCACTGGAAGTGGACCCAAGATGAATCCAACTGCAGTTTATTACGAAAAGGGAAATCAGTACAAGAAAACAGAACCAAACAATGACTTGACTTGGACAGACTTGACTTACATAAACCAAAACAGAACTCACCTACAATGGTTTACATGAACAAAGCTAGACAAAAGAAACTATGGAAAAATGAGGGCTATACAGTATATACACATGGGCTGAGTCCCAATTCGCCTACTTATACTACGACCTAAAAGTATGTACTTTTTTTGTGATGAAAAAGTACATACTTTTGAGTGTGTAGCAAAAGAGTATGCACGTTCTGGGACATACTTCGATGACGTCATGCAACGTGAACGAGAACGTGGTT
Organism: Leuciscus waleckii; assembly: GCA_900092035.1. NCBI lineage: Eukaryota > Metazoa > Chordata > Actinopteri > Cypriniformes > Leuciscidae > Leuciscus > Leuciscus waleckii. Next base: position 96,341 of record FLSR01000583.1, read on the forward strand.
GCCTAGTTACGCACACCGCGACTGTTAACAAAACATTTTACATTCCATTCATTCTTATATGTCCAATATAATTTTATTTACTATTCCCATCTTTTTTTCTCATCGTTTTTTCCACAATACATTTTACAATGTGTTTTACCAAATTGAGAAGAGAAGCAGGGCGTCGTCGTAGAACCAAACGCAGGTCGTTTGTGAGGCGGCTGGTTCTGACGTTCATAATGTGCAATGTGTGTAACGAAAGCTATTTTAAAGTTCAAACATTTAACGTTTATAGTATAACTATTGTTTAACGTATTTTATACTTAATTTTAAACTTATGTATACTCAAAAATACTACAGTAAAAGTGTAGTAACCATGTTTCTTTGGTTGGACTAATAAAGTTAACATTTGTACAGCCACAGTATTACTACAAATAAGTCAGTGTGGTTAAACTATGGTTAGTATAGTAAAAGGTGTTTATTTTCATATGGGTTTATAGTAAGGTATAAATATAAGACAAAACATCAAAATAAATACATAAAAAAAGACACTTGCATGACACTGTACTAGAGCCTTTTTATTTATTGTTTTGTAGCCTGATAACCCCACACCATACTGCCAGCTGAATGCAACGGCCCCCATCCTGAGGATGTTTCTGGACAGGGAGTCTGACCTCCGCCCCTATCTGCGCCTGACCAGACAATCCATAATCAACCTCATAGAGGCACTGCCTTATCAGTTGATCATGGATGGTCAAAAGACATAGAGGTGGTGATGTTCCTGTACTGGCTGGCCCATGCTGCGTCCTATAAGGTTGTGTCCTCAGCATTCGACATCCCTAAATCGACTGTGCACAGGGTTGTGCACAAGGTCAGCAGGGCTATCCTTGGCCTGCTAAAAATTATGGTGCGTCTCCCTCAGGGTGAAGAGTTGGAGGAGGTTGGTGCAGGGTTTGCCAGGCTTGCAGGCTCTCCTGCTTTTCGGATGGCAGTTGGAGCTATTGACGGCTGCCACGTCCGTATAAAGCCCCCAGCAGTCAATGCAGCCTGTTATTTTAACAGGAAATTATTCCATTCAGTCCAGCTCCAGGCTGTATGTGACCACAGAGGAAAGTTCCTAGACATCTGTGTCGGCTTTCCTGGATCTGTCCATGATGCAAGGACCCTAAAGAACAGAGCCATTTACAGCAGGCAGTTATACCCACCTGAAGGCCGGTGCATCCTGGGAGATGGAGGGTACCCCTGCCTGACATCACCCATCACCATCATGACCCCCTATCGTGAGCCTGTTGCCTCTCCAGTTGAGGCCCCCTACAACAGGCATCATTCCAGGGCCAGGTGCGTGATCGAGAGGGCCTTTGGCATGCTGAAGACCCGCTGGAGGTCCATCTTTTTTAAAGCCCTTGAGGTGAGCCCAGACTTCACCCCATCGTTGTTACATGCTGTGTCATTTTACACAACATGTGCTTTGCCACCGGTGACATCATGGAAGCAGATGTGGGCGATGATGATGATGTCAACAACGAGGACACCGCTGACACAACAGAGAAGTTGTGTGCGGTGATTTCATGAGGAACCGTCTGGCAGCAGCAGTTTCCGCACCCGACATCCACGTTCCTGCACTCATGGAACATGACTATGTTTAGAGTCATCCATCTTTACTCTCCTTTGTTACAGTTTATATTGTATTGTTTTAAAGTTCTATAGAAGTTATATTTTATTGAACCACATTCTCAGTTAAACAATTAATTCATGATCGTATAATAAGCACTTTTGTATTGTTAATATTAAAAATATTCCAATTAACATACAATGTGTCATGGGTTTTCATTATATTATAGTAACACAGGTTAACATCTGTTTATAGTTCTAAACTCGTCTGCAAAATTGTAGCCAGGAAGAAAAATTCAATTCTATGGATTTGGGAGAATTTAAAAATGACTCACCCTCCACAAATGATCACTACCTCCTCCTGTCCTGGCTGCTTCTCCAACCACTACTCAACCCTTGATTTCAGATGTTTACTATATATGAAAAACAATACTCTGTGTAGTGTGTCAATCAAATGTGTTCATAAATGCTATACTGATTTTCATAAACTCAATCAATTGTCAACAACTGAATACAGTGGCAATTCATTTTTATATTAACCCTTTCAGATTCTGCATTCATTCCAATGGACATAATTAACTGATATTAACTATGGTGGACTGCAACAGAGGGTATAACAAAATATATGTCATAATATATATATAAAAAATATACAAACGTCTGTCGGTCTGTTAACAGCATATCTCTCGAACCGTTAGTCCGAGGGATTTCAAACTTGAAAGGTGTCTTGCTACGGGCACGAGTAAGTGCAGTGCCAAGTTTGAGATGGCGTTGTTTGGATGAGAAATGCAAATGATATCGTTAAATATATCATTTTTAGAGGGTTGTGGTTTAAAATAAACATTCTGACATTAGAGGGTTGTATCTGTAAAAGAAGCACAAAGAAAAGTTGTGGTTTAAAAAGAAACATTCTGACATAAAGACTCTGTCAGCTTAACATTAAGTCAGCTAACTGTTTACTTCTGAATATTATATTTTTACTCAATTTTCCACATTTATTATATTTTTACTCAATTTTCCACATTTATTTTATGTCACTATGTCAGGATCAGTATTTGCTTTCTACCATAGACAAATAAAAATGTCTCAGAATTTTTGCTGTGTAATTGTAACAATGAGCTCTCAAACACACCAAACCAACAATTACTAAAAACAAACACACAAAACTGATTTGCACGGGCATTTTGCACTAGTATATATAACATGTATATTATCAACGGATTTTACATTTACTGTAGAATTAAAGAATGGTCATATTTTTGTTCCTGGAATATAATTTAAGCCAGAACGAATTAATACCATAATCACTCAAACAGAATGAAAAATCATACCAGAGATGGTCTTAATTTACAATTTGATTAATTTATTAATTCATTATAATAATTAACTCTTTATACAAACTGATTAATTAATTACAATTATTTATTAATTAAAGATTTTGTCAGGACCTCCATCAAATTAAGGAGCCTCTCTTCCCTAGCTGCTACCTCTCTTCTCATCTCCTCATCCCTCATCTCCATTCTCACTCTAAATTCTTCTTCTCTCCTCCTGGCTTCTTCTTCTCTCTCTCTTCTTTCTCTTCTCTCTTCCTCTATTCTTCTCTCCCTCTCTTCAAACTCTCTTTCTCTTCTTTCCTCTCGCAGATGTGCCTCTTCCTCTCTCTTAGCCTCCCTTTCCTCCAGCTCTCTCAAATAGGAAAGAAGCTCACTCTCTCCTGACCCTCTCTTCCTTTTTGTGCCTCCAATGTTAGAAGGGCCAGGAACAGAGGGAGATGAACCAACAGCCTCATCCTGGTCACCAGACTGTATTAATACTGGTGGGGTGATGGATGGCTTTGAGCCTAATGCAGGATCCATCACCCCATACCACTTCCAGGATGCGGCTGTCAGTTCCCCTCCCTCTGTGCTGACCCCTGACTGTGGACACTTTAGATCCTATAACATTTGTGGGAAAAAGACTCACAATTACTTACTTTTATTTAACTAATTATTTGGTACTATACGGTTATCCGGACCACACCTGACCACACGTGACCACAACCGCTCTTGGTTGGTCGTAACCCCAGTGACGGGCAGGTTTAGGGGCGGGGTTGGGGTAGGTCATCACATGTGGTCCGGATAACTGTATAGTACCATTTATTTATATTTATGGCAAAATAGAAGACAACATACAACATCACATTTACTTACTTTGTCTTTTGCTTAAGATTTTCCCACTTTTTCTTCACCCATGCCGCTGAAACCTTTCCCAGCAGGTCGCTTTGATGAACGAAGGCTCTTATGGACCCAAAAGAGAACACAGCAAGCACATATATTTACAAGTTATTCACAACAATATCATTGGAAGTTTTTGAATTTATAAAGCAAACACAGAACATGTGTTACTAAGTTAAAACCTATGAGTATCACTTGTAGACCATAAAATAGTAATAACATTCCAATAATTCTCACACTAACTTACTCCTTTCTAAAGCTAATTAAGTAAACACATATCCATATCATTTCTCCTACCGAGCACACTTTTGGACTAAAAAACCCAGAGGAACATTTTACAGGAGTTGTACAGTGGATGTATATTTAATTAACGTTACTCACTATAATATTTCTAACAAATCAGAGGGACAGACATTGGGACAGACTTTTCCTACATCCTCCGATAACATTTTACACAAGATAACAGCAAATATATAAGCCTATGAGACATAACAAATAAAGTAAAATACCAAATACTACAGCATCTGCAAAGGCTTACAAATGTCAATGACCGCTAACGTTACTTACTCAAAACCTTTGATTGCCGCGTTTCTTTTTCCTGTGAAAAGGGCGTCATTGGCAATGCGCCAGTTAATAAGGCGCTCAGTATCTTCACCGGACCCTACAAGATAAACACAGTACTTTTTTGGTACAGCATAAACCCATTAATATAACGAGACAATAAAATATAACTTTAATTAGGGTTAAACATTTGAATTCTTACACTTAAAAACTGAGGGCCATCTCCGCTGCTGCATTCGGCTGCCATGTTTACATCACCACAAAGCTCCTCCCTCCCGCACGCAATGGGTTGTGGGCAATATTAGCCATTAGAGTGTGCATTGATCTGCACTTCGAATTCTAACCGGAAATAGTAGACCATCCGGGTATCTTTGGAATACTCATTTCAACATACTACGATTTGGGATGTACTAATTCTAGTTTCGCATACTATTTAGGACGGTAGTATGCGAATTGGGACTCAGCAAGGGTGTGTGTGTTTGTGTTCACCTGAGTCTCATTGGTCTGTCAATGTCAGAATATTTGAGATGGCCAATCAAATCAAAGTAGGCGGGCTTTATATACACAGAGGCTGCTGAGCGCGAATTTGAGCAGAGCGACTCGCTTCGGTTTACGTCGAGTGCGAGATGATATGTAAGTAGTTAAACTAAACATTTCATATTTGACAGCTTTTTTAGGTCATAAATGTGAAACGAATGACAAAAATAATCAGACAAACGAATATACTTTTGTTGAATTTCGCCATTTTGAACTGAAAATAGGCCTTACTTATGTAACGTGACTAATACGTTTACTGTCATTGTGAGGGGACATTAACAGAACATTAACAAAGCCATTTTCATCATGTTAGGTAGAAGATTAATAATGAATGTGTACATGTTGAGAATTAATATACATTTTGTAGCCTTTAGTAAATTAAAAAAGTTCACCTTTAGGAGGGGAAGAGACAGGGCAAGATGAGGAGACTGAGAGAAACATAAAAAGAGCCAAGTAGCCTAGGCTAAATAGTATATGCTAGTATTTGAATTTGTTTTTAATTGGTTAATATTGTTTTTACATTCTATTATTTCATATTTTTAGTTCGATAAATGTAGTTTCAGCTGAGAACCCTAATAATATCTTAATTAAACTAGGATTTTATTTTATTCACAGAGACACTATGAGGAAAAGGAAAGGGCACACAGACATCAGACACTTATTTGGTGCTAAAATAGTAAGCAGGAAATATTAGCACTAAGATTACAAACAATTACATTAAAAGTGTAGGTGCGGTTAGGTTTTATACACTGAATATGTGTTAAAGGTGCATTAAGCAACTTTTCATGTTAAAAATACCCGTTTTCTAACCCATACATGCTTAAACAATTGCCTGATGGGCTGAATGAGCCCTTCTCTGATCACTGAGATTGTCTCTATAATCCTGTAAAGTAAAATAAATAAGAGGGATTCGGGCCGGAATTTTAGCTGGGCGTGACGTCATGCGCGTTCACGGCACGCTCACCTGGCTGTCTGGCAGGTTTGTGTATTCGCCGCCATTCTCCGTAGAAGATGGATTCTAAGAGACCGGCTTGTAGTTCATTTCAAACACCAACGCAAACTCCACGTAAGATTAAAAAAAAGAAAACTTTTGTCCGTGAGCGTGCACACTTCTGGCTGCAGTTTCGCTTGCCGCCAGAGGGGGCATAGTTATGCAAAAACTCAGAGACTTGCGCAATGCACCTTTAAGGAAAGGGGTGCCCAGGAGACAGGAGAGGCACAGGATGAAAGCCGTGAGCAGGCCGCAGGGAGACGACAGGATGAGGGCAGAGTGCAGGACATACAGCAGGCAGTTGATAGATGGCTGGAGGACGACATTGCACAAGACATTCAGCAGGCAGCAGGAGGGCGGGAGGAGGATGACAGTGTGCAGGACATTCGGCAGGCAGACGGCAAGACAACAGTATACAGAACATTCAGCAGGCAACAGGCAGACGACAGTGTGCAGGACATTCGGCAGGCAGAAAGGAGACGGCAGGAAGATGAGAGTGTACAGGACGCTGAGCAGGCAGCAGGCACACAACAGGATGAGGGCAGAATGCAGGACATTGAGCAGGCAGCATGTGGCAAAGAGGTGAGTTAGAAATTAGGCTGTACTTAAAGGGATTGTCTGGACTGAATCAACTCATAGCCCTGTTGTCCGGGCAGGTATAGGAAAGAGAGAATTTGGTGCATGTAAACCGAATTTGCAAACTGCTAGCTAATGCTAACTAATGGGGGCATAGAGAACAAAACTAAAACAAAGCTTCCTTGCCCTCATGAGTTAGAGTGGGCTGTTATTTCGCTATTTGGCCCATGTTGTACCAAATTCTGTTGTTCTCATACCTCCCTACAGCACTCTGCTACATCAAACAACAGGGCTATGGGTTGATTCACTCCAGATAATCCATTTAAGGCCTACTGTGTCATCAAGAATGAAATTAGTCTTACAAGCAAATATTTCTGTCTGAGGCCATTGGAGATGGAGGGACAGAGAGGACAGAGACACTACACTGCTGGACCAGAGAGCAATGGCAGGGCTGGATAGAACGTAACCCCTGGTTATATATAAAAGATGGATGCCTTGGTTGCAAGCCATGCAGAGACGCAAAGACTTTGCTATTGTCTGGTAAATGTCGGGGGATGAATTTTGCTAGTGAATGGGTTAATGGGGCAGTGGGGAGTACCTGCAAAAGGACATTAGCAAAAAAAATTATACAAACACAGAGATAGTGCTTCGCACCAGAGGTCTACTGAGATAGCACAACAGAAACAAAAGGAGGTCCTGCCAAAAGCCATTTTGGAAATCAATGCAGCTTTAGTGCAAGAAACAACCAGCTCTTTCAGAACTGCATATACAGTAGCGAAAGAAAGGTTAGCTTTCAGAAAGATGCCACCTCTCATGATTCTGCAAGAACTTAATGGTTCTGTCATAGGGAATGTGCATAGGTCAGATCATTCTTGTGCTGAAATTGTGAACCACATTGCCACAGAAATGAAAAAAGTGGTAGTGAAGAACATTAAAGAAAAAAACTCACACATTTCATTGACAGTTGATGAGAGCACAGTATTTGGCCTGGCGTATTTGATAGTATTTATCAGGTGTGATGTTACAGGTGATGGGGATGTTGAGAACATCTTCTTAGATCTTGTTGAATTAAAGGAGGGTACAGATGCCAGTTCCATTTATGATGCATTGAGACAAAGCCTAAAGACAGCTTGATTAGATGATGACTTCTTACAAAAAAAACTCATAAGCATTGCAACGATGGGACCTCAGATTTGACAGGGTGCAAGTCTGGTGTCATTACTAGATTTAAATCTGAATTTCCAAAGCTAAAATCCATCCACTGTATGGCTCACAGGTTGGAATTGGCTGTCCATGACTCCATAAAATCCCTGACTGCCTGCAATCATTTTGAAATATTCATCTCTAAATTGTACAGTTTATTTAATCAATCCCACAAACTGGCCCGATTGCAACAAGAAGTAGAGATGAGCTCAATGTTCAAATTCTGAGGATAGGGGAGATCTTTACAATCAGATGGGTTGCCAGCAGCTTTAACACTGTGAGAGCTGTTTGGAAAAATTACCCTGCTCTGGCTAGACATTTTCAAATTGAAAGTGAAAATACCGGCAACTCTGATAAAGTGAGGAAGAAGTTCCTGGGACTATTGAAATACCTTAGCAATGCCAGCTTTGTGCATGATTTAGCCTGTATGAAAGATGTCTTGCGTGAATTGAAGAGCCTGTCACTTAAACTACAAAAACGGGAGACAACCATTGTCCAGAGTTACCACCACATCAAACAGACAACAGAAATTCTAAATGCCATGAAATCGCAAGGTGGAAAGTCTGCCGCAAAGGCACAACAAGGCTTGTCAGCTGGTGTTTTTAAGGGGGTGAACATTGTGGGTGACAGAGCAGGAAAGATCAACAGGCAACAATTTTATCAAGCGGTAGTGGACAATCTGACGGCCCGAATGCCGGCTGATGACCTTATTTGCATCCTCCAGCCACTTGAGAAGTCCAGCTGGCCAGAAAAACGTGAGGACCTAGTACTGTTTGGAGAGACTGAGGTCGGTACATTGGCAAAGCTCCTTGGTGAGCCAGGGAGAGAAGCAGTGGAGGAGTTCAGAAATTATAAATTACAAGGAACACTGGAGGGAGGGACCCTGAAAAAACACGTACTTGGCCACCTCTGCTGAATGTGAGAGAGCATTTTTGACAGTAAATGATACAGATAGAAAAACGCACAACAAGGCACTGACTACCATAGACTATAATGAAAATTGGTTTCTGTTTATACAGTATATGAGAGGGTTGGGTCTTACCTCCAGGTCTTATGAAATCTAAAAATAAACCAATTCAATATTTCATGAAATAGGCAATAGGCTTCTTGTAAAGGTATTACTTTTACTAGTAATTAGAATGGTATTTCAGTGCACTTAACTTCTAACTTTTGGGAGTTGATCAAAACAGTTCTCTTATGGATATATAATAACAATGAGATGTCTGTAGCCTACTGATTATCAGTTTGTCGCATGTTTAGACCTTGTATGTGTGTTGCACAACACATGTTGCACTTGGCGATCATGGTGGGGATTGATATGGTAGTGGACCATGATGGTCATAGAAGAAGTGAAGGAGCAGTACCTCCCAATTATGGTGGGGTAATTCGCACTCTGAAATGAGGTGTGTTCAGGCACATTGTTGGCGCGTTGCTATTTTGAGGCAACTAAAATAGACTACACCATTGACCAACTAAAACCTGCTCTAAAGTCTAAAGTCAATGGCGCAATATTGTTTTTGTTATTTAATGAGCGCATTAGTAATACGGGACGACAATGCGCGTTTGCTTATCACACATGGATGCGCAGCAGCACACAACCCTTTTTATAATATGAAAAATTAAAGGATTAAAATGTAAAAGATTATTATTGAGTCTCTTGGACATAAATGAGGACCGATTACGAGACGTTAGAAGGCGTAAAGAGCAGCTTCACCTGTAGCCTGGTAAGTAATTAAATGTTTTGCTTTAGACAAATGTAAATATTGCATCTATTTTTAAATGTTTTTTTAATTTCTCCACACCTGCTGTCAATCGGGCAATTGGCCTCGCTGCCATAGCAACAGATTTGCGGTGTGATGAGACGGGTATCCACAAGAGGTCTCCAAATAACACTATTCACGAGGGTTTTTAATCTCTTTTCTAATTGTTTTTGTCACACCGTGACATTTGCTGTTTTGCCGACCAGATACGGTAAGAGTATAATCTACCAGTTAGCTCCTCTGGTAGCTAAGCGTATGGGGCTTATTGTTGTGATTGGTCGTAGTGTTATCCAATTGCATGCAGTGAGATTTTCAGATGCATGCTTGGTGCCGCCCCTCGAGCTGGGCGATTTTCATTAGTCGACGCCAGACCATTAATCTTTTAGATTTGGGTCTGGATTTCCAGGCTACTACGCCATAAAAGTATGTACTCTTTTTGTGAAGAAAAGGTTTTTACTTTTGAATGTGTAGCAAAAAAGTAGGCAAGCTTTGGGACATACTACTTCGTCATCTTTATCGGACGGATCTGTCGCGTGCATCCCGTCATGTAAACTGCCCTGTCAATCATCTTGTCACAGTTAAAATCCTCTATTAAATCTAATTTAATTTCCTACCGTTTCGGAGAGAAATGTAGTAGCACGTTCATCTGCCAGTGGGTCTTTCATGGAGACTGTCCTCATGTGTTTGCAATTGCAATTTTAATATGCATTTAAAAGTTGCTGCGCTTCACCAACGGACGTCGCTCAAATGCCTCTGGGCGCAATTGGATAGACCTAAAACCAATCAAAGCGATCGTCATCGTGTAAAGCACGCCCCAACGTTTCTGATTGGTGCCGCGATTTCGAAGGATTAGAATGGGCTTGAATGTCATCTAGATTGTGGATTCCCCTCTGTTCTTCGTCGTATCTGTCGTTTGGATTCCTGCACTCTGCACTGGATTCACGAGCACCGTCACGAGGATATCACCACGGGATTATCGAGCACCATCACGAGTTGTCCACCGAGGTCCCTGCGTTACTTACCATCAAAGCTTGTGACCGTCTGACCCACCATCTGTGTTGTGACTTTCTGTGTTGTTTGCCTGACTGGCTTCTGATTATCACCTTCTTAATAAAGCGTTATTTGCAATTGCATCCTGCTTCTGTCTTCGTCACAGAACGATCTGACCACATGATGGATGCAGCAAGCGCAACAAGTTGGGACGATTTTGCTTCTCGCAGCATAGCGTGGATGGATCAACAAGAAGAGAGTATGGCCAGCACAGGTCGGGCAGTCCAAGCTCTTGTGACGCAGGTGTCCGAGCTCACTCAGCAACTTCAACATCTGAGGAGTCCCGCTGCGCCACCCACACTGCCCGTTCAGCCCATTCCACCAGAGCCGCCCCATCAGCACGAGACACGTTTACCCACACATGAAGGGTATTCAGGTGAGCCCGAGTATTGCAAAGCATTCCTTACCCGTTGCTCTATGTACTTTTCATTACAGCCACAGACGTTTCGCCAGGAACAGACCAAGGTGGCATTTGTTCTCACACTATTGTCGGGCAAGGCGGCTCTTTGGGGAACGGCGGTGTGGGAGAATCAAGATCCATGCTGCGCCTCGTTCCAGGCACTCTCCGAGGAGATGAAGAGGGTCTTCGATCGTGCGTGGCGGGTAGGGAGGCGGCCAGACTACTCGCCGATCTCCGCCAGGGAGAGCACTTGGTCCGTTGGAACAAGGAGGCGCAGTGGGACCGTTTCCTGCATGGGTTGGCTGACCGTGTCCAGAGGGAGATTTACATGCTAGACCTTCCTCATAACTTGAATGGACTCATCGAGCTGGCACTAAGAGTCGATGCTCGATTGAGCAGGATGGGCCGGTTTCAGCAGAGTCATCATTTTTTGGCACGGAGGATTCACGCACTCCAAATATTGGTTGGCTCTCTCGGTTTGTCCATTGCTTTGGGGATGAAGCCCTGAAGATAAACTGACGCTCGCCCCCAGTAGTTTACAAAACTCTTGCCAAAATTTGGACACAAATTGGGGACCCCTGTCAGAAACCACGTCCATCGGGAGGCCATGTAAACGAAAGACGTGATCTATAACAGTTACCACTGTCTCCTTGGCGGAGGGTAATTTAGGCAAGGGAATAAAATGAGCCGCCTTCGAGAACCGGTCCACGACGGTCAAAACGACCGTCTTGCCCTGGGAGGGCGGTAATAAAATCTAGTGCGATGTGGGACCAGGGTCTCGAAGGGACTGACAGTGGTTGAAGTAACCCATCTGGGGGTCGATTGGAGGATGAACAACATCACGGTAAAGGGGTTGAACAACATCACGGTAAAGAATACCTATCCTTTGCCGTTGATGTCTTCAGCCTTCGAGCGGTTGCAGGGAGCATCCATTTTCACAAAATTGGATTTACGTAATGCTTATCATTTGGTCCGCATAAGGAAGGGTGATGAATGGAAGACCGTGTTTAATACCCCCAGGGGGCACTTTGAATACTTGGTCATGCCGTTCGGGCTGTCCAACTCCCCAGCGGTCTTCCAAGCACTCGTCAATGACGTGCTGAGAGATATGGTTGACCAGTTCATATATGTTTACCTCGATGACATATTGATTTTTTCATCTTCTCTCCAGGATCACGATCAGCACGTCAAACAAGTGCTTCAAAGGTTGCTAGAGATGGGCTTTTTGTCAAGGCGGAGAAATGCGTTTTTCATGCACAGTCTGTTCCTCTCCTAGGGTACATCATCTCGTCTGAGGGAGTGCGTATGGATTCTGAAAAGGTTAAGGCTGTGATAGATTGGCCAAGTCCGGATTCCCGTAAGGCCCTACAGAGGTTTCTGGGGTTTGCCAATTTCTATCGCCGTTTCATTCGCAACTTCAGCCAACTAGCAGCGCCTCTGACTGCCTTACCTCCCCAGAACGACGTTCAGTTGGTCCGATACAGCCGAGGCTGTATTCGCTAAACTTAAAGGTCGCTTCGTTTCGGCTCCCATCCTCGTTGCCCCTGATCCAGCACGTCAGTTCGTGGTGGAGGTCGACGCGTCAGAGGTGGGGGTAGGAGCAGTACTTTCCCAACGTTCTTCCACAGACGACAAGATGCATCCTTGCGCGTTTTTGTCTCATCGTTTATCACCTGCCAAACGTATCTATGACATTGGTAACAGAGAGTTGTTGGCAGTCAAGTTAGCGCTGGAAGAATGGCGACACTGGTTAGAAGGGTCAGGGGTACCTTTTATAGTATGGACCAATCACAAGAATCTAGATATATATCAGAACCGCTAAAAGACTCAACTCTAGGCAGGCTCTGTGGGCACTTTTTTCGGACGTTTTGACTTTTCTCTCTCGTACCGCCCGGGTTCCAAGAACATC
>FLSR01000583.1:112757-127284 GCA_900092035.1 Leuciscus waleckii
TGTTGTATTATTTTAATTTAATACTGTGAAGCTGCTTTGATACAATCTGTATTGTGAAAATCGCTATACAAATAAACTTGACTTGACTTGACTTATCCTTCTGTACTGTAGATAGAAATCCAACCTTTCTATTGCTTGAATTGAAATTATTTACCTAGCAAAGTGGATATTGTATATATGAATTGTACTACTTTCTGGAAAATCCATCAACTCCACCAAATATTATCAGGTTGTACCTATGAACAAAAAGTAATACAAAACAAACAAAAAGAACATTATTGACACTGATAATTACCATGTCACACCGATCACTGCCTTGCATGCTTTAAATAAAGTTGTAACTTTGGTGTAAAATTGGGTTGGATACTATGGAGGTGAACAGAGAGATACAAATACACTATTGTGGACTCATATCACACCCAGGGAATAGCCTCAACTTCGGTCCTGGAGGTCAGAGGGCCCCCAAGGACCTGAGTTTAAAACCAATGATTTACATAACACCTTAGCAAGGATAAAGTTAGCTTAAAATACATAAAGACATACCTAAAACATACCTAATAAGTTTATGGTTGGTGTCAACATGTACCAGTGCAAGGGGACATCGAACTGAGTATGATCTTCGCACAATGCAGCCAAGTTGTGCAAGTCGGGAAAGAACTCCAGCGGCATCCACATGATGCATCGATGCCTTTATCCTCTCCCACTGCACACGGCTACCCATTGCCATGAGCTGTCCCTTCACATTTCTGTACCCTGCATTGGGCATCTGGATTTTTATAGCTCTCACCATGTTATCAAGTTCTGAGTCAGTCATGGTGCTGTAGCATCCTGTCACACTTAGTCCATATTCCTCCATCCTACGGAATATAGTGCGTTGTGATACCCCTAACAGCTGAGCTATACAGGGTACTGAGAATTGTGCTTCTAGTAAGTAATGCAACTGATCTCTCTGTATAATCAGCCTGGGTCCTCCTCTTAACCCCACAGCTGTGTCTAAATGTGACACAGCTGGATTGTTTTCAACTGCAGCTTGGACCAGCTCCAACAAATGGTTTAACTGCTGCAAAATGTCAGTGCCAATGTGTATTAAATTAAAATTATTATTAATTAAAATTTATTAATTGTTGCAGACAAACTCGAGGAAGTCCAAATCGACAGGTTGTCTTGAAAGTGCTTGTTGCACTCTAGACCGCAGCCGCTCAAGTAACTCCCCCGAAGGACATCCTGGCAATAAAAGGGAAATTAATTAGAAATTAGCACTCCAAGAAAGTCACAGAAACAACACTTAGAGTTTGTGTCATGAATCGGGCTCTTTCCTCTTTCTCTTCTCTCTCTCTTGCTCCCTCTCCTGGTCTTTTTCCTCCTTACACCACTTCCCCGTTTCTTTTCTCTCGCTCAGCTGTTCTCTATCTCATCATCTCGTTAACGCTCACACCTGTTCTCTCTTCCTACTGATTTCTTTCCCTATTTCTTCTCCCTCTTTTCCTTTGTTCCCTGCCAGAGTATTACCTGAATTGTGTTACGTACCTGATGTTTCTCTATCGTTTACCAGTCTTGTCGTGTCCAGTGTGGTATATGCTGTCTCCTGATTATTACTGCTGATCATCATCTGCTTGCCTGCCTCTGGCTGTCGGTTCCTACTATTGTTTGAAGCTACTCATCCGCTACCCGGACCCTTCTCCGCACCTTGTGGGGATTTCCAATACCTAGCCTGCGGACTCTCTTCAGTTGCCTTTTTCCTTAAAGAGACTTTCTGTTTGAACTGTTTTTGCCTGTCGGCACCTGTGTTCTGATTTTGCCTATCAGCGCTTCTGAGTTTATTAAAGAGACATTTAATCTGCCTTTGCGTTTGGGTTATACAATAGCCTAATATAATAGGCTTCTGATGATAACAAGTTTCTGCGCGCCTAATTTGGAAACAAATGAAACATTCAAAATGTGTTTTTATATTTATAACATATGATACAGATACACGTGCATCCTGTTTGCAGCTGTGCACTTTCGTCATTGGCGGAGCAGTCTGTCAATCCCACCTTTCCAGTAAATACGACTTGTGATTGGACTGTACGTCAGCAGACAGCAAAGCATTGGCCAAGAGCAGACAAAGCCTCCAGGCTTTTTTTTAAGTTGCGAGGTTGCGAAGCTTCCTTTTCGCTCAGTCTGAGTTTCAGAGTTTCAGAGCAGAGCTGCGTGACAACGCTGCCACAAATCACGTGAGTCGCAAGCTCGCAACTGTGTGGGCGTATCTCCGCAAAGTGGGTGTTGTAAACTCAGTTCTGAAAAAATTGTCTGCAATAGGAGTGCTAATGTAATGTAATAAGTTTCGCCCTTTCGAACCTCAGTTTTCAGAGTTTCAAAACTTTTTTTCACCTATTCGCACACCAGTTTTCAGATCACCATTTACAAGGTTTCAAATCTGGAAAACAAACTAATACACTGGGAGAACAGTGACAAATTCGAAACTCTGAAAAAATGATTGCACAACACCGTAAAAAAGAGTGTTGCACTTCTGAAGAAGGAAAACTCAAAAACAAAATTATGTTTGCAGAGATTTTATTTTTTTTACTCTAGCTCCCACCCAGCAAAAACTCGTTGAAAAGACGACACTGCCAGACGTCTAAAAAACGTTAAAATTTGGTTGAAAAGGTGAAAAGCCGTCTTTTTCAGGTCGTTGAAAGGACGGCAAAAAAAAAAAAGCTGTCCCAATCGCGTCTAAATTAACGTTAGGTTGTAAAGTGAGTTGAAAAGACGTCTTTTTCAGGCCTAATTTCAACCGTGAATTCATGATTATGCTTAATATTCATAATAAGAAAATTCACAAAAGAGTAGCAAACCATTTGACACATCAAATACATCTTTCACATAAAAACACTTTCCTGATCACATCTTAAGCCTGCATTTAATCAAGCATACCCTAAAAAAACAGTTATATTGTGCAATATTACTACGATAAAAATTACTTTTCATAAATATACATCTAAATATATAAAGTGTGTAATTTATTCCTGTGATGCAATGCTGAATTTTCCTCAGTCTTCAGTGTCACATGATCCTTCAGAATTCATTATAATATGATGAATTGATTCTCAAGAAACATTTATGATTATTATCAGTTGTACGGCTTCATATTTTTGTGGAAACTATGATACAGTTTTCAGTATTCTTTGAATAGAACTTTCAAAAGAGCAGCAATTATTTGAATTATAATTTAAAAGCTTTTACTGTGACTTTTGATCAAATTAATCTATCTTTTCTGTATAATTTTTTTTTTCAAAACAATAAATCTTTAAAATATTGAAAATGTTTATAACCACATTAGAAAACATTAAAGGGATAGTTCACACAAAAATTTAATTCTGTCATTAATTACATACTCTCATGTCGCTCCAAACCCATAAGACTTTTGTGGAGAACACAAATGAAGATATTTTAACAGATGCCTTGTGTGCGCAAACAATTACGTCTTTATTTACAAATGATGTATCTCAGACGCATGAGATGGACGGCTCTCTCGCCAACACAACCCTGATGAATCGTGGTGCTCCGTGAACACGTGTCAGAGATGTATATTTTGTGAATAAAGATGCAATGGCTTTTTTTGCACACACAAACCATTCACTTCGCTTCATAAAGTTAAGGTTAAACCACTGGAGTCATATTGATTATTGTTATAATGTCTTTGCTACCTTGAAAGTTGTAGTTGCATAAACTGTGAAATGGAGGGACAGAAGCCAGTATTAGTTTTCCTTCACTGTTCACAAAAGTTCAGCTAGTTAAATCCAGTTGTATGATTTTGGATCAGCGTACCGTTTTAGATCAGAACATGAATAGAAGTAAATTTCGCTCGCTCAAGTGACCGATATGCATCGTAAAACCTCTGTGTGCTTCAGACGTGCCTCACCCACTGCCTG
Organism: Leuciscus waleckii; assembly: GCA_900092035.1. Classification (NCBI taxonomy): domain Eukaryota; kingdom Metazoa; phylum Chordata; class Actinopteri; order Cypriniformes; family Leuciscidae; genus Leuciscus; species Leuciscus waleckii. The sequence goes on from FLSR01000583.1 coordinate 116,669, forward strand.
GAGGAAACCCCGGAGAGAGCCTGAGGCCTCATCCACTGCCTGGAGGAAACCCCGGAGAGAGCCTGAGGCCTCATCCACCGCCTGGAGGAAACCCCGGAGAGAGCCTGAGGCCTCATCCACCGCCTGGAGGAAACCCCGGAGAGAGCCTGAGGCCTCATCCACCGCCTGGAGGAAACCCCGGAGAGAGCCTGAGGCCTCATCCACCGCCTGGAGGAAACCCCGGAGAGAGCCTGAGGCCTCATCCACCGCCTGGAGGAAACCCCGGAGAGAGCCTGAGGCCTCATCCACCGCCTGGAGGAAACCCCGGAGAGAGCCTGAGGCCTCATCCACCGCCTGGAGGAAACCCCGGAGAGAGCCTGAGGCCTCATCCACCGCCTGGAGGAAACCCCGGAGAGAGCCTGAGGCCTCATCCACCGCCTGGAGGAAACCCCGGAGAGAGCCTGAGGCCTCATCCACCGCCTGGAGGAAACCCCGGAGAGAGCCTGAGGCCTCATCCACCGCCTGGAGGAAACCCCGGAGAGAGCCTGAGGCCTCATCCACCGCCTGGAGGAAACCCCGGAGAGAGCCTGAGGCCTCATCCACCGCCTGGAGGAAACCCCGGAGAGAGCCTGAGGCCTCATCCACCGCCTGGAGGAAACCCCGGAGAGAGCCTGAGGCCTCATCCACCGCCTGGAGGAAACCCCGGAGAGAGCTGTTTGTCCGCAGCCAGGAGATTTCTAGGCTGCGTGTGGAACATGAGGGGTATCTTCATGAGCTTGAGTGCCGATCGCGTAGGAAGAAGGACAGCCAGGACACTGGGAGAATCCAAGCTCTGCTAGAGCAAAGAAACACGGTGGAGGATCAGCTTGATAATATGAGACAGACCCAAACACAGATGGAACAGGAGGTGCATATGTGCCGAGTTATTGAACTTAGTCACATAACACACTGTTGGTGCTACAGATGTTTATTTGCATCTCTGGCCTGCCAGATTCAAAGGCCACCGACACCCTGCAGAACAAACTGGACTGGGTAAACAGAGAATCAAACATTTCACAGCATGCAGTTTCACTGACCACACAACTGTGGGCACAAAACATTTGGCCATACAAAACGGTTCATTTGTTCCTTAGATAAAGCTGGTGTGAGTAGCTACGTTTATACGAAACCAAATAATGCCTTAGTAACAGGATCAATGACTCGATCGGACTGAAAAAAAGCCATTGGATTTCGATTGGATGGAACGGGTGGTAAAGACCAGATATAATCCGATCACATTTTTGGGGTGCTAAAGATGCTCCGATCATATTGACAACATGAATATAATGAAGAATATTGATGGTCAAAAACATAGAAGTGCAGAATTTTTTAGGGAAAAAATCCTTAGTAATACGTCCATAGTAAAAGGTTTTGTATTTGACGCAAGTAGACTGAAACAGTGGCCAGAAATACACCTACCACATGCGAGTTCATCATTTGTGCTGTGCATTGGTGTATGTGAATAACGGCGGTAAAAACAACCACAATTCTTAGCAAATATACAGAATAATTGGTACATATATAAACGTATTCATAGACCTTAGTCAGGTGGACACCATATTGAATTTAACATGGATGAAAATTAGGCAGTGCAAATTGGTGTCTGGTTGAAGACATGCTTTTTTTTGGTGGTAAATAATGCCTCAAATATCAGTAAATTTATGCGTAAGCCTGATTAAATCACCTTGCATGATTCATTTAAATACTCTCCTCCCATAAATACTGCGTCTGAAAGGAAAACTCCTACAAATGCATATGCAATGATGTCAGCCGCAAGCGATAATTCTACGATAATTTTTCACTGCGTGTCTTTAGTAAATCCTGACAGTAGATTTTTAACGCCAAAAGAGGGTTTGAGCTGGCGAAAGTCATTAAATGTTTTTCCCTTGTTGTCCCTGCAGGCTCTTATTCGGTGTAACGAACGGCTGACGAAGAACAGCCAGCTCAGAGAAGAGGTCAAGACACTCCACGTGGAACGGCCCGATTCCAGAAGCTGCATCGCAGATGGGAGAAGGTTGGTCATTCTGGGTGTTTGATGAGTGTGAGGGATGCAGTGATTGAACACGGTTCAAACAAGTGCTGTTGTCTTTCTTTCAGGTATTGCAAGATGTTCGTAAGGAAATTGGTGAAGTTATCGACATGGCAACCACAGCTTTTGATGAGAGGTAAGAGAGATGCTTTGAGATTTTAAGTAGGGATGCACCGATCCGATACTCAGTATTGTATCGGCTCCAATACTGCCATTTTTGCCGGATCGGGTATCGGTCAGACGAGGCCGATCCAAATCCAATATTGTGCGTATACTCTTCTGTGTTATAGAGAGCCTAAGTCCCTCCCATTCCGGTGGACCACCATGGGACCTTAATTCGGAAAAATATTGTATGGTAGTCAATGGTGAGAGACAACAAATATTTTGATCTCGTTTGAATTGTGCCCTGAATTACACATATGATGTTTGTCAATTTAAAAGATACATTTTAAAGTCAAGAAAGTCGCAGTTTGATGTAAAACTGTTGAGGTATAAGACTGTGAAAATACGTAATTACAAAGACTACAAACCCAAAAGGCGCACATGTGACGTCATACCTTTTCTCTCAATGAATGAAGCTAACTTTACTGAAGCTAACGTCTGTCATTTTTTCTATAGTCTTACGTTATAATCGTAACGTTACGCCGTCATGCCTGAGTGTTTTGTACCGGACTGCACACATACGAGCAACGGATGGTGACGTACATAGTGCGAGGCGAGAGATGTAGTTCATTGAGCGATTTTCACATAAAACTAAATGTTACTCTTCTGTTTTATGACAAACTGCGACTTTCTTGACTTTCATAATTATCTTTTAAATTGACAAACATCATATGTGTAATTCAGGGCACAGTTCAGACGGAATAAAAAGATAAGTTGTCTCTCGCCATTGACTACCATACATATTTTTTCCGAAATAAGGTCCCATGAGCCGGAAGCGGAGGGGAGGGACTTAGGCTCTCTATTGATATTAGTGTTGTCACGATACTGGAATACTTTCTACCGGGTGTCTGTTAGATCACAACACTGGAGTAAAGTCAGAGCACTATTTGTTCTTCACGCGCACAGTAACTGAAATTTAAAACTGTGCTTTGTGAAAGCACAGTTTTAAAAAAGCGCTTTGTGCCGCACTGTATTGGAGCCTTTCATATCATAATACAGTGACGCGATGAAAGATTATTAATAGCCGTTCTTGTTCTGTCCTATCTATCATATGTTGCTACCTCATTAAACAGCTGTGCTGTACATTTAAAAAATGCCTTAATTTTATAGTAGGCTATATATAAAATAATTGATACTTTAGATTTTTGTTATCTTGTTTTTCATGAATGTATTTTACAACAATACAAAGAGTAATGTGTAAGTTTTACCGAATTGAGTCTTACACTTATTGTCTTTAATTTGTTCCCCACTAAACGTTTTTTTTTCTTCACAAAATGTTCAGATTTTATACAATTATTGTGCACTCGTGATTTTTCTAGACTAAATTTTACTGCTGAATTATCCATTTATGTCAGATTATGGTCATATATTTGTTGTTGTTGTTGTTTTTCTTTTTTTCAGTTCTTATTATCAGTTCAACACAGAGTTATAGAAATTCTACTTGATTAAAAAAAAAAACTGCGCTGGTATCGGTATCGGATCGGATCGATTCTGAAAAAATGGTATCGGTGCATCCCTAATTTTAAGTTGCTTCGCTTATATACAAAGTTCCCAAAATCATGAAAAACTTTAAAAAATAATCTGTTTTAGTTTTTTATTTACTAGTGCAAAGTGCCCATGCAAAATCAGTTTTTGTGTGTGTTTTTAGTAATTGTTGGTACGGTGTTTGAGTTTTCATTGTTACAATTACACAGCAAAAGTTCAGTGACATTTTTATTTGTGCACGTTAGAAAGCAAATACTGATACTGACATAATGACACACACAATAAATGTGGAAAATTTAACTACAGGATTGAGGGAGCAGGTTACACACTGAACTCCGAGAAAACGCTTGAGCAAACACTTTGTGAAAATAGTTTATTTAATAGTGAATTTATTTAATCGTTTTTGTTTTAGTTTTTAATTAACGATAATAACCCTGCCTCCAATATAAACATAAGTCACAAATTAAATATTATTGGTTGATATTATTCTTGCCCTCTCTTAAATGCAAAAAGGTTTCCCAACCACTTTTAACATTGAAAAATTGCACACCTCAATTCTAATAAAGAGTTATTATTTTGTATGGTATTACACGTTGCTCCACCCTCAATACGTGTTTTGGACATTTGTAGCTGGTTCTATTTATATGTGTGTATTTCAGAGAGGAGGCACAGACCGAAATTACCATGATGAAGGAGGATTTTGCGGAGTACTCAGCTGAGATGAAGGAGCTGAAGAAACAATCTCTCATGAACACCAACTCAACGAGTTCATGACCACCAAGAATAAGGAGAGAACCGCCATGGATGATGGACAGGAAAAGAGACGCAGACAAGGTCACTGAGCAATATTTGTAACCAAGAATTGTTGTTGGTTAATATGATATGAAATAATTATCTGAAACAACATTACATGGGGAGGTGGTGGAGAATATATTTGTCATGATGTAAACAAAAATTGACTCAAACTAACCAAACCAGTACAGTATAAATGCTACTACAGCATTTAATACTGTACTGGTTTGGTTAGTTTGAGTCAATTTTTGTTTGTTTCCAGTGTCCAGTGTCAGTATTTGACAAAATATCTGGCTAAATCAAGTTGGAACAGTATTAAATCTTACTTTACTCTGATGTCAGGAAAGGATGAAACTCCAAAATAAGACTGGTGGCACTTGAACAAACTGTAAGCTGCAACAGAACACACACACACACACACACACACACACACACACACAGAGAATCATATAATATTATTTTTTTAAACAACATTACATGGGGAGGTGGAACTGTCAAAATAAACAAAAATGGACATGTTATACCAGAAATTCTGAGAAAAAAAGTAAGTTAGGTAACGTAAGGCCTAACATGATAATATCTTGCCTGACATTTTAACGTTACTGGAGGGGAGAAAATACGCGCTATACATATCTACGTTTGAGCAGATATCCACAAACACCGTATTTAACAGTAAACACGGGTCTAAACATTATAATATTCACCATATTAGAAACACTCCTACTAGCTAGCCTACTTTTATATCATGCTGTGTTTTATTATCGAACATTAAAACATCCTCGTGTCTGTACATGAATATAAATTTCGCATTGAAAGGTAGCCTGCCTGTCTAAGTTCATATTTAAACATGTTTCTGTCGATTTCATACATTGTAGTATAGCAAAAGTTCAACTGCAATGTGAAGTTTAAGAAACAATAACACTAACTAATATAATTCAGAATCCATTTCTTACCTTACATCTTTCTTGTCTTCAAATCGCGTTCTTCTTCTTTTGAGGTAAATCCAGTGCTTGAAGTGGGGAAAAAAAGGTGCCGGTACTCTCTTGCATTGGCAAATCATGACATTTGAGATTTCTACAGTAAAAACAAAACTTGGAGTTATTGCTGGTACAACAACAATTTGTTGTTATTTATTAACAACATACATTTTATTTAATAAAATGCATTTATGGTGAGATTATTATATTTTCATGTCAATCTGTGTTCATTTTGACCACGAACCAGGGGATTTGGTTCGTGTCACTTTAATTCAGCGCGTGCAGCACAGCAAAAATAGACTTGGAGTGGAAACGATCGCTGCACTGCTGTATACGCACCGCACCTGGAACGCATTGCCGGACCGCATCCGCGTGCAGTGTGAAATCTCTAACCTGTCAACATGGGTGCGGAAAAAATACGCACCGCATACGCACTGCAAACGGAGTATGTGAAACGGACGCTTTTTCTGTCAGTGGTAGAGTACTGGCTACATGCGAGAAGTAGCGGTACGCAAGAAACTTTGAGCACTGGGTAAATCCAATGTAAGCTCACGGCGTGTCTCCCAAACTCGACAAAAAGCAGAGGACTGATGAAGTTTGGTGCTTTGTTTTTGAGGTAATGAGCGCGTTTGCGTTCCATGTGGAGATTTGCATGTCAATCTCTTTTGCGCGTGGGCGTGGTCAAATAAAAAATAATGAGCAAGGGTTTGAGAAACTGGACATCTTGTTGGTTTTATACAAATTACTTAAACAGAGAATATTTGTTTTTGTTTTGAATCAGATTATTTAAAAGTACACACTTAAATGTTTATAAAGATATATGGCTCATAAATGTGTGACAAGTATTCGCTGAGTTTTGTTTCAGTTTATAGACGTCTCAAGAAAAAAAAGTTCACCGAGACGGAGAGGCAGAAAGCATACCCTATTTATTTTCTTTATTTTACAAAAGCACAATGTTTTGATTGGATTGTAAGTGGACACATACAAAAGTAGACATCTCACAGATTATTTTTTCATATTTCTTTTTTCTGTATGACCATAAATGACGGAGTAATTTAAGTCTATTGTGCTACTATGTGAAGAAAATCCAGCAAAACGTGGTGACACGTTTGCCGACCCCAGAGGGTAAATGTCCTTACTGGCACTTTAACAATAAGCTTTTGCAGGATCACAACTTTGTGCACTCTTTTATACTTTTCTGGGAGGTGTGGAGAGAGAGTAAATCTCAGTACAAGTCGAGTCAGTGGTGGGACATTAGTAAAGTTCAAGTCAAGATATTGCACATAACAAGAATACTCTTGAAAACAAAAAGAGACAACTTGAACAAGATATTTTGCAGCTGAACATTGAACAATATGATGGAAGTACTGTTGAAGTGTTGGAAACAAGGACAATTCTTCTCCACAATCTCCTGGAAGAGAAAGCCAAAGAGACTCTGATTCATGCAAGGTTTACATCTTTTAATTGCATGGATGCTCCAACATCTTTTTTTTTTCAATTTGGAGAAGAAAGTTGTTGATAGAAAAACTTTAAGTCGTCTGAAACTTCCTGAAGGAGGTGAAACAACTGATGAACATGAAATAATTACTCAAGCACTGTATTTTTATGAAAATCTTTATAGAGGAGAACCATGTGATGGAGAGATAACAGAAACACTTCTCCAGGATCTACCTCATCTGATGGAGAGTGATAAGGCCAAGCTTGATCAGCCATTGCAAATTAATGAATTGACTGCTGCTATTAAAGACCTATCTTCAGGCAAGGCTCCGGGTTTGGGTGGCTTAATTGCAGAATTCTATAAACAGTTTTGGTCAGTGATTGGAGAAGACTTGTTCTCAGTTTTCTTAGAGTGCTTTGAAAGAGGCACCTTACCGCTGAGTTTACGAAGAGCACTGATCACCTTGCTACCCAAGAAGGGTGATCTTGCGGATATAAGAAATGGTCAGTCCACAGCGTGCAAACTTAGACCCTAGCCATGTGGAACAACTGGTCTTCATTAAAGTCAATGCAGATCTGAAAAACAGCGTCGGACTATTTGTCAGTAGAACACAGTCCCCCCCGCCCCCCTCTCTCTCTTTCTCTCTCTTTCTCTCTCTCTCTCTGTCTCTCTCTTACTCACTCATTCACTCACACACCTCACACACACACACATACCTGGTGTAAAAAAAATAAAAAAAATAAAAAAAGAACCAAAAAAATAAATAAAATCACACTGATCATAAAAAAAGAAAGTTATGTTGAGATGAAAACTCTTGTTCATTACATTTAACTTCATAACTGCAACCGCATGTGTTGTATTCATTGTTGCAAAACTTCGTTTGTTATCGTGATCAAAACCATTGATCTGAAGCTCATTGCTGATGCTGTCATGTAAATAGTTTTCTAATCAGCAATACATATAACAATTTCTGATCAACCCCTATCAATTGCATGCTTAAAATAACATACCAGTTAAAGCCCCGCCCATTTTAAGTCAACCCGACCCACTTCCTGGTTAAATCCCGCCCACTTCCGGGTTAGGCCCCGCCCAGTCCGAGTACAGATACAGATACAGATAATTCATATGGTTAACAGATACAGATACAGATAATGCTGTACTCGCTCATCCCTAATATCTACATATATATAACTTTTTTTTAAGTTTTTAAAATTAGATTAATTAGATTATGCAGGTTTAATGTTAATCAAAAGGTGGGAACAAGTGATAAGTAATTAAAAAAATAATGTTATGTGCTAGGGCTGTGCGATATGGGGGAAATATATAATGGCAATTTTGAGCAGTTAAATAAAAAACTATTAATTGTTTAGTTTTTGCCTCCCTGTTCTACTGAAGTGTGACTTCAAAACCGAGTTTTGTATTGAATAGTCAGTTTTTTGTATTGTTACATCAATAGTTAATATACATCTTGAAAGTGAAACTAAGAAACACAGAGAAGCCAAATGTGTGTATTAAAACTTTAGTTCCAACTGTTTGGCTCAAGATTGAAAGTAGCAGATAAATGCAGTGTTTGTTTGAATGCTTATATAAACCAATGATGTGATAATGACGCAGAAGATTGCTTGTGCTCTGGGGTTTGACAAGGGAATATTTATTAAATTAGTTGTGACTGATTAGTAGTGGTAACTACTATTAAACGCTCATGCATTTTTTTTTTTACAGTGTTGCTTAATTCTGCATGTGAATGGTTGCAATTTGCCAAGTATTACAAATAAGCTAATTTAGCCCCTAAAAATGTAGTACAGATAAAGTGTAGTAGGGGAACAAATATGAACAATAGATGTTATTTAATGAATATTGTGCAAAAGTTTAAAGCCACAAAATTTACTTTTATGTTTAAAAAAGATGTATATAAAATAGATTTAAATACAATTTGATTTAATATATTGTAAATTAATAATTTTCTTGCAATTAAGTTTGAATTGTTAAAAGAAGGCAGATTGATGTTTTAATTAACATGACTATTGCTGAGTCCCAATTCGCATACTATCCGTCCTAAATAGTATGCGAAACTAGAATTAGTACGTCCCAAATCGTAGTATGTTGAAATGAGTATTCCAAAGATACCCGGATGGTCTACTATTTCCGGTTAGAATTCGAAGTGCAGATCAATGCACACTCTAACGGCTAATATTGCCCACAACCCATTGCGTGCGGGAGAGAGGAGCTTTGCGGTGATGGTGGTGATGTAAAGGCAGTCGGATGCAGCAGCGGAGATGCGCCCTCAGTTTTTAAGTGTAAGAATTCAAATGTTTAACCCTAATTAAAGTTATATTTTATTGTCTCGTAATATTAATGGGTTTATGTTGTGCCAAAAAAGTACCGTGTTTATCTTGTAGGGTCCGATGAAGATACTGAGCGCCTCAGGCTACAAAACAATAAATAAAAAGGCTCTAGTGTCATGCAAGTGTCTTTTTTATGTATTTCTTTTGATGTTTCTGTCTGACTTATTTGTAGTAATACTGTGGCTGTACAAATGTTAACTTTATCAGTCCATAATTCGTTACATTTATATAGCGCTTTTTCTGAGACCTCAAAGCGCTTTACATAGAAGGGGGGAATCTCCTCAACCACCGCCAATGTGCAGCATCCACTTGGATGATGCTACGGCAGCCATATTGCGCCAGAACGCCCACCACACACCAGCTTACTGGTGGAGAGGAGACAGTGATGAAGCCAATCAGTATATAAAGTAAACTGCAACAGAATAGTCTGGAAGGAAGGATTACAATCGATTTTTATTGAGAAACAGAATTATTTCAAGTGTGTTGGGGTAACACACTTATTTAAAAAATGCCAGTGCCAGCTGGTATAAATGAGGATACTGATGCTTCTGTTGAGCCCAGACAGGGGAGGATTCCCTCTTTCTTGCTGGCTCCATTAGCCTACCAGGAAAAAGGAAGAGTCACAAAAAGCAAACAAATCCAAAAGGACAATCCAAATAAAAAAATCCAGAGCAATCCAAATAATCTTATCTAATTAATATAACAAGACTATAATATAGCTAAGCCTACTATAATTAATAATAACAATATACTATAACTATAATAATATACAGCCCTAACACATATATGACACAATAACGACAATGACAATGATAGTTATCTAACTCTCTGACTCTTTAACACTACTACAACTGCTTTTACTACTGCTGACAACACCCACAAGGTGGCGCGAGTTTCGAACCGCCTTTTATCCGGAAGCGACACTCAGACCAAACCGATGACGTATCCACACAAACCGAGGCCTCGTTTGTCATCTGGCACGCCCATTTTTTCTCGACACAAGCTCCGACGCCTCGGTTCAAATGTCACATCACTAGTCGTCGTCGTCGTCGTCGTCGTCTGCTGCTGCCTGCTCACGCCCTGGCAGAAGAACGGACCATACAATGATTGGGAACTAGGGATGGGGAAATGAAGCCTCATGAATCACTGAGGCTTTCCCCTGACTGTCCCAAGAAAAGATTCAAAGCTTCGAGAGTGTCGAGAACAGCCCATCTGGTGCTTATTTAAAATAAAGCAGCCAGAAGCCTGTGTTAGAAGCTCTGGTAGATGAAGCAACCACAACACACTCCATAGTTTCAATGTTGTGTACAAATAAAAACCTTACATGTTTGTGTTTGATTTGTTCATCAAAAAAAAAAAAATGCTCTCCT
>FLSR01000584.1:0-14322 GCA_900092035.1 Leuciscus waleckii
CCTCCTTCCTCGCCCTTCCTCGCCCCCCATCCTCTCCCCTCCCTTTTTAACAGCTCGACCCTGTGGCGACACATCAGAATCACACAGATATGAGAAGTGTTTCGCTCTTGGTCAAACTTCAGAGAAAACAGGAAAATAACAGAATCAAGGACGCAAACTTCACTGGAGACTAATTTGCAGATTTGCAAAATGAAGAGAAAGATAAGAGACCGAGGAACTGAGTAAAACAATCCAAAACTCCAGAGAGCCGCATGATGTTCCTCCAGAAACCCTCCAGAGACTCAAGCCTCCACTAAACATTACCCAGAGTTCTCAGCAGCAAACGCTTCAATCACGCCTGAACAATCTGTGTGACACCAAACCCATCGGCTCGGGTTCAGTCTCTCGCAAAACGCCATAATCACTTCACAATGAGCTGCCAAAGACATGATATAGTAGTGACTGAAACCAGCAGGCGTCACTACAGTAAACGTGCTCACAGACCAACAACACAAACATCCAGAAATACTCCAGCCGAATCACAGGCCTCGGTTTCACATGATCCTGGAGTCCCAGAAGAGATGCTGTTTTTAACCTCTCAGATCTGCTCTGTCCTCCATTACAGAGCAAACCTCTTTCCATGACACTGACAGATGCTTATGATGTGATTGTGCAGCACAGATGAACTGACGAATGATAGTTGTGTGTAACGATACCCTCATGTCACGATGTATACTCACCATATTACTGCGATACTCCAAGACATTTTTGTAAAAGGTTCACAAAAAATGTACTATTGATCAAAATGCTAAATTTGATATTACATTGTGGGTGTAAATGAATAGGCTTGGACTTGGACTGGAAACCCAAAGCACAGGACAATAGAGACACCAGAATAACAATATTCATGATCCTGAAGCTGAAAACAGAATTATTTTAGTCATTCTGTCACTGGATAGATATATTTAAAATAATGTAGGCCACTTTTTACTGATAATGTAAGACATTTGGCATCATCAGGACCCACAAATATTCCCCCATTTAATTATTATGCATTATATTTAACATTATATAGTTACACTGAAACTGTGTAAATTTTCATTTTGGGTGAACTTTCCACGAAACATATTTGTATTGCCAAATATTGTGACACGATATAATGTTACACCCCTAATGAATAGTGTCTCATCTACATCAGAGAAGCCTCACGTTTGGGTCTAAACTCACAGGACTAGCTGAAAAAACACCACAGCTCAATGAAATTAATGGAAACATGAGTGGTTATGTAACATGGCTCCATATTTAACCCTGTGGCACTGGGACCTGCACTACCCATAACACCAATTACTGAAACTCACTGGAGAGACACCGTATTACGTCCCTATTAAGAGCCGTTAACCATTCACTTCCCTACGCAGAACCACCTCACATTAGTTCTTCTCAGAATCCAGAGGATTTACATTCAAGGTTCAGAACGTGCTAAATCAGCGTTATTCTATACAGACCATAGTCTGATATAAACACAACTGCAGTGATGTATTAATGAAGTCTGATCTCAGCAGTGATATAAACACAACTGCAGTGATGTATTAATGAAGTCTGATCTCAGCAGTGATATAAACACAACTGCAGTGATGTATTAATAAAGCCTGATCTCAGCAGTGATATAAACACAACTGCAGTGATGTATTAATAAAGCCTGATCTCAGCAGTGATATAAACACAACTGCAGTGATGTATTAATAAAGCCTGATCTCAGCAGTGATATAAACACAACTGCAGTGATGTATTAATAAAGCCTGATCTCAGCAGTGATATAAACACAACTGCAGTGATGTATTAATAAAGCCTGATCTCAGCAGTGATATAAACACAACTGCAGTGATGTATTAATGAAGTCTGATCTCAGCAGTGATATAAACACAACTGCAGTGATGTATTAATAAAGCCTGATCTCAGCAGTGATATAAACACAACTGCAGTGATGTATTAATAAAGCCTGATCTCAGCAGTGATATAAACACAACTGCAGTGATGTATTAATAAAGCCTGATCTCAGCAGTGATATAAACACAACTGCAGTGATGTATTAATAAAGCCTGATCTCAGCAGTGATATAAACACAACTGCAGTGATGTATTAATAAAGCCTGATCTCAGCAGTGATATAAACACAACTGCAGTGATGTATTAATGAAGTCTGATCTCAGCAGTGATATAAACACAACTGCAGTGATGTATTAATAAAGCCTGATCTCAGCAGTGATATAAACACAACTGCAGTGATGTATTAATAAAGCCTGATCTCAGCAGTGATATAAACACAACTGCAGTGATGTATTAATAAAGCCTGATCTCAGCAGTGATATAAACACAACTGCAGTGATGTATTAATAAAGCCTGATCTCAGCAGTGATATAAACACAACTGCAGTGATGTATTAATAAAGCCTGATCTCAGCAGTGATATAAACACAACTGCAGTGATGTATTAATGAAGTCTGATCTCAGCAGTGATATAAACACAACTGCAGTGATGTATTAATAAAGCCTGATCTCAGCAGTGATATAAACACAACTGCAGTGATGTATTAATAAAGCCTGATCTCAGCAGTGATATAAACACAACTGCAGTGATGTATTAATAAAGCCTGATCTCAGCAGTGATATAAACACAACTGCAGTGATGTATTAATAAAGCCTGATCTCAGCAGTGATATAAACACAACTGCAGTGATGTATTAATAAAGCCTGATCTCAGCAGTGATATAAACACAACTGCAGTGATGTATTAATGAAGTCTGATCTCAGCAGTGATATAAACACAACTGCAGTGATGTATTAATAAAGCCTGATCTCAGCAGTGATATAAACACAACTGCAGTGATGTATTAATAAAGCCTGATCTCAGCAGTGATATAAACACAACTGCAGTGATGTATTAATAAAGCCTGATCTCAGCAGTGATATAAACACAACTGCAGTGATGTATTAATAAAGCCTGATCTCAGCAGTGATATAAACACAACTGCAGTGATGTATTAATAAAGCCTGATCTCAGCAGTGATATAAACACAACTGCAGTGATGTATTAATGAAGTCTGATCTCAGCAGTGATATAAACACAACTGCAGTGATGTATTAATAAAGCCTGATCTCAGCAGTGATATAAACACAACTGCAGTGATGTATTAATAAAGACTGATCTCAGCAGTGATATAAACACAACTGCAGTGATGTATTAATGAAGTCTGATCTCAGCAGTGATATAAACACAACAGCAGTGATGTATTAATAAAGTCTGATCACAGCACTAATATTAATGCATGAATTGAGGCGCGTGCTGGTACCTGCGCGTGACAGGCTCTGCCATGGCAACCGAGACAGTATTTACCGCGCGCGCCCATTAAACCAGCAAACGGAACATGACCGTGATCAGCACACAACAAAATAAACACAATAACAAACACAAAAACCCAGCCATGAGGACGAACGAGCTGTTATTCGCGTTTAAATTGAATAAATGTACAAACACCGCCAGTACATGTATACACAATCTACAATTTACAGATACAAGTGTTTGAGTGTGTTTGTGTGTGTAACACGCTCACCTGTTTCTGTGTTTCTCCTCGCTTTACCGCATGACAGAAGCACAAACACACACGGCTCGTCGAGTGACTGTCAGTGAGTTTTTCGGTTTAATGACAAAATGAACAGTCGCTTGTGTGAGTTTGAGTCGCGCTCCGCCTCACTGACACACGCGCAGCGCGCGACCCACCAGCGCCTCCACGCGCGCACACGCGTAATCTCACCTGAGCGCGCAGGTGAACGCGCCATTCAAATTACAGTTTATCTCAATTGCTAAAACAAATTTCTTGAAACCATCATCACTGACTTTCACAAAACCTTAAACACAAAAACAAATTTTCAAACCGCATTCACACAACCTCTGACTCTTCTGGCAAAATCAAACAATGCTCTCAGATTATACAAACACACATCAGTCAATATTATAAACACTGCAGATCATTCGTTAGACACTGCATAAACAAATGGAGAACACCGAATCCAAAGCATGCAGTTACAAGAAAAAAAGTATTTTATAACAAAGTAAACTCATTTTCCAATTAAGTAAAAAAGTTTAGCGTACAGTAGTAATGTGAATAAAGTGTATACTGTACGCACTGCAAGTGTAGTGTTGAACTGGATATTGTATAGTTGGCCCATCGAATGTCTGTATATTCACTGTGATGATACAGTGACCCACTGCAGAGGTCAGAGGTTACAGTAAAGACTGTAGATGAAGAGCGTTACAGTAAACTCTAGATGAAGAGCGTTACAGTAAAGACTGTAGATGAAGAGCGTTACAGTTGAGTTGTTTTTTACTTGTTTAGTTTCAGTGATAATTAAAATCTGCCATTGCAACTGACTTTACTTTTAATTGAAGTCCCATCTGATTTAAAAAAAATAAAAAAAATGTATTAACTGTTAGGTAGGTCTTTCCCCATTATTTACTGATAAACAAGAGTCTAGCCACTGTATTTGAACACAGACAACTGTTGTCATTTTGATTAGCTGCATGCATAACATTTAATGCAAAATTGTTAATGAACAGTCCTAACAATAGTGCAACTCCTGTCTTTCCATGAACACAGGGAAGACTTCTAGACCTGGCAGTAGTCTTCACAAAGCGAGACCGGGAACCGTTAAACTCAACAGGGCAACACCACGGCCTGCATGGTCCTGATCCTCAGAATCCCTTTCACTTTACATGTTCTGCTCTAACTGTTAGTAGAAAATGTGACTGTAGGTCACAACATGAAAAATTCTGGACAAACTGCTTGAGCTCACGTTAAATGGTCTGGATATGGAGTGATATAAAAATTTAATATTTGTAAGATAATCTACACAGCTAAATGTTTAATGACATTAATTACTTAAAAATGTGTGGCTTATATACATTTTAGAATTTGTTGGAGACAATCTAAACTGTTTGGGGACAATAAAGTGTGACATTCCATTTTATGAGACATTCAGAAGTAAACCAGTTCCTATATTTTACACACACACACACACACACACACAAAAAAAAATATAAAATGTGTATAAATTTAAAGACAATGTTGCTGTTATAATGATAAGCTGTGTATAATTTTAAAGTCAATGTTGCTGTTATCAGAATAATTAATTACACGACACATCTGTTGGAAACTGTAAATTTCATGTGAAATAAATGCTTTATTAGTTATGATAATATCCAGTGTTGTTCTATTATTTGGAAAGTAAAAGTGGTTTGTTTATTGACCCAGCTGAATCACACTTGAATAGCTGGCGTGCTGATATGAAGTGCCACACATGCTTTGACAGTGTTCCATCTGTTACAATCAGTGTTACAATGCCAGGCATTCACCTGTCACTCTTAAATTGCTTTTGAAAAGACTGACTGACACTTGTTGACACATAGCAGACTAACAAGGTTATTATGCAAACACAGAGACTGGCACAGTAGTCATTGTTGCGGAAGACACTGCTATGTTGTGACTCGCATTACTGTAATTGGTTACTGTTACTAGCCTTTACTGGGCTATTACTATTATACTAGTATTGTAAACCAACATTACATTATATATTTCTTTATAGATGAGATCAGTATTTAATGTGCATTCAACATCAAGTAATGTTTTTATACTTTTTAAGGTGATTATAATTTATAATATATTAGCCATGTAATATGTAATATAATTTTATAATCACTTGTATTGTAATAATATATTATGAAATTTAAATATTTATATATTTCCGTTGAAAAAAAGAAAAGATTTGGGGTTGGTCAGTTTTTTTTTTTTTTTTTTATATTTATGAAATAAGTATTTTCTGCTCACCAAGGCTGCATTAATAATATTCATATGATTTAAAATAGCTATTTTCTGTTTTAATATATTTTAAAATGCTAATTATCTCTTTGATGACAAAGCTGAAGTTTTTGCAGCATTCAGTGTCACATGATAATATGCTGTTTTTGGTCCTCAAGAAACATTTCTTATTTATGTTGAAAAGAGTTGTGCTGCTTGTGGAAATTGTGATAAAAAAAATTAATGATTGTTTCATAAATAGAAAGTTCAAAAGAACAGCATTTATTTGAAATCGAAATCTTGTGACATTATAAATGCTCTTACTGTCACTATTGACCAATTGAATGCGTCCTTGCTGAATAAAAGTACTGATTTATTTACTAAATGTCTTAAAAACATCTTACTGACCCCAAAAACTGTATATTCTGTATTTGGTTTAAAATGGGAATGATACAATTTGAACAGTTTTTCTTCATAAATTATGTTCATTTAATATGTTTGTGTAACAATTTAAACTATGAAAGCCAATATGAGTCCACTTCCATTACTCAGCTGTAACAAAACTTTTGACTTTTACTATCATCATAAAATCTGGCAGTAAGAAATAATGTAATAATACAAAAGAAACCACAAGGACTGGTCAGGAGTTGTATTGTCAGCTTTATTCTTATTAAAAGAACACATAAGGTGGAATAAACCACAAGAACAGCGCTTTCCAGTGTACAGCCACTTGCTTCAGTCTGAGAGTGTTCAGCTAGCTACAGAAGAGAAGAGCCACTGTAGAACTTGTAGACTCTCAGAGTTATGAGGGATTGATTCAAATAAATAAATGAGAAAAAAATAACTTTCAATCTGACCAGACTGAACGTCATCTAAAACTGGGGAGCAGTAGGTAGAGTTAAATATATTTACAAGTGTAGAGGTGGAGGGTGCTGTGACCACCTACGATCACATGATTAAAATCCACCCCTGGGCCAGCATGGCTAAGTACACTTCCCCTACTTCACCCTGTTTGTTAACACTCTACACAATTAAGACATACACAGTACTCAGGGGTTCCTTTGATGGGATCGACATGATGGATGGAGAATGTTTATGTGTACTTCTTAATCTCGTCATACAGAACCAGCACAAAGGCGCCACCCATGCCTCTGAGCACATTGGACCAGGCACCCTTGAAGAAAGCTTTGCCACCCTCATCCTTAGTGATCTTTTTCCAACAGTCGATTGTGCCCGTGTACATAATGTCAGCTTTTGGAAAGAAAATGATCCGTT
Source organism: Leuciscus waleckii (assembly GCA_900092035.1). Classification (NCBI taxonomy): domain Eukaryota; kingdom Metazoa; phylum Chordata; class Actinopteri; order Cypriniformes; family Leuciscidae; genus Leuciscus; species Leuciscus waleckii. The sequence continues at coordinate 7,105 of FLSR01000584.1, forward strand.
AGACTGATCGACTAATCATTCACAAAATCCATGAAACAATAGTTTGTGCCAAAAGGCTTACCTCCTTTGCGTCCTGACTGCATCATCATACGACGTCTGACGGTGTCGAAAGGATATGAAATGATACCGGCTGCAGCTGTGACAGTCTGGGCAATCATCCAGCTAATGACAATGTGTGTGTTCTTGGGGTCTGGCAGCATACCTGAGTGATAGAGTTCGACCATGTCACTGAGTTGTATTTTAACAAGCAATTTATTTTATCCATGTCAGATGTTCTCTCTAATAGCTTAATAGCTTACCTTTTGCTGTATCGTAGACACCAAAGTAAGCAGCTCTGTAGATAATAATGCCCTGGACAGACACATTGAAGCCAAGGTAGAGACCCTTAATACCATCAGACTTGAAGATCTTAGTAAGGCAGTTCCCGAGACCACTGAACTCTCTCTCCGCCGTGCTTACCGATATCAGCAGCAAGCCTTGTTCTGGCGAAGTCAAGAGGGTAGACAAAGCACAAAGAGGTGGCACCGGCGGCACCGCCAGAGGCCAGATTACCAGCAAAGTAACGCCAGAACTGGGTCTTCTGGTCCACTCCTCCAAGGAAGATCTTCTTGTACTTGTCTTTGAAGGCAAAGTTGAGGGCTTGTGTGGGGAAGTATCTGATGACGTTGGCGAGATTGCCTCTCCAGAAGGACAAGAATCCCTGCTCTTTGGGAATTCTTACTACGCAGTCAACGATGCCTTTGTACTGCATCTCAACTGTGATCTGTTTGCTGGCATGCTGGACCTGTGAAGCGGCACAGTTTGAATTGGTAAGTGGAAGAGTGCACCCTTGATATCATTGTGGTCACACATCGAATGTGGATTATGGGATATTAATTTTGAGTGTAATTTCATTTATTTCCTTGTGTCAGTGTTGCATGATCATCCTGTATAAAGGAGCCACAAAAAAGTGTGATGATTACACTTAGGGATCAGTCTGTCCACGAGCGAGAGCTGCACATGGCGTCACACCCATCTTGCGCGCGGGGTTTAAGTATTGGGTTGCAGCCTCCAGACTATTTTTAACTTTAAACTTACACCAAATATCGCTGCTCTTCACAGTCACGATCTTAACCCCCATGATTGGCCTTTGAAACGCGGAACTCGGAGTGACGGAAGTCGTCAAGGTCAAATGTTTCAACTTTATTTATTTATTTATTTAATTATTAAAGAACTACTTAAATGACCAAATAAAATGTATCAAACATTAGTTAAAACGCTTGTCTTAGTAACGCTTTATGAAGTAGCACCATGGACAGCGCCATAATGAATTGTCGCAAAACTCTCCTGTTTGTTTTGTCTATTCTTGTATTAATTGATTCGAATTTTACTGTAACATTTTTAAACTAAATAAACTTGACATGCAAGTTCACTGCACCCTCTTTCTAATGTATGACTTACTCTTAACTTTTTTTCCCCAAGCTATTTACGGGGACATTCAATAGCCTACACTCTAAAAAATTATGTGTTGTTCAACCCATGTTTGGGTCAAATATGGACAAACCCAACCGTTGGTTTATATTTTTTAATTACATTTTAAACCCAACGGTTGGGTTTGTACATATTTGACCCAAACATGGGTTGAAACGACCCAGCATTTGTATATTTTAAAATGATTGATTCTGACTTCAAAACGTACCTGCAGTAAGAGTTTGACTCTTTCAATGGGGGCCACGGCTGTCTTGGAGATGGCAGCAGCCACACCACCGGCCAAGAAATCCTTCAAGAAGCTGATCACTGCGTCAGACATGATGTCCTATCTCCTGGAAGACAATCTCACCACTAACCAAAGGACCCTAAAAGAACCCCTGCGACGCCCCTTCAAATGGACGAGTGCTCGTGTTTGCTCTCAATATATCCAGACTCATTATCGCGAGAGGAGCAGATGATGGATCCACGAGGGACCAAACAGAATCTCAAAGCTGAATAAATATCCTGGGTCACAGGCCACGAGTCTTGCGCAAGTTCATTAATGTCCAGGGTCATTGAATCGGGGACGTTTAAAGGACAACTTTTATTTCGTACATATATTATGAGAAATCCTTTTACCACAGAACCTTGCACCAAAAGTAGCCTATTACAGAAATAGTAGACATATGGAATAAAGTATGCCTAAATAAAATAAATGCAATGCAAAAATGCAATTTTGCCTTCTAAATTTTAGTATCTAAATTAATTTAACTGATATACGTAAATGTCTAGTTATATGTAAATGTCTAGTATTAGGCCAATGTATGGCCTATAAGCCATTTGAATTTGCATTGTGATATTTCAAATTATTTTTATTGTAGGCTACCTATAAAATACCTTTATGCATAATGACAAATAAGCTTAGTTTGTTATTTATTGTTATCATTTAGGTAATGTTGAAATGCTTACTTAACGTGTTAGTGCCTGGTACCCAATCTATAACTTCAAAGTGTGGATGGTAATTGTATGTTACACTTAAGTTTAATCACATAGCCTAAGTTCGTTCTGAGAAATTGATTTTGTGGAAACTTGTGAGTAATATTACTGTTTAATTACTGTATAACATGAATACCATTGTAGAGTGTTAGACCCCTGCGCATTCTAACAGCAGTTTTAGATATTGGAAACCACTACCCCATTTTTTCACCTCTCAGTCTGTTAGTTACGGCTGTTGCCGGGCTACAATACAGCAGTATTCTTCTTGAGTGGGATTTGAATGTTACTAAAACAATGTGGGAGACTCTTCTTTACAACACAATGAGAGTTTGACTGGGTGCCAGGACTGTGATGACACATCAGCTCAAATTTCCTCAGCCACAGGAACAAAATTATTTTATTCACTTTCTCAGCTCAGAAATTAATAAACATGCCAAATAGAGATTGCCAAGTGTTTATTTCTGTTACTAAGAATGTTTTCACATTGACTATACATGTGTAAGTGGGTTTACTTCAGTTTGGAGACTAAACAGACCCCAACAGGGAATTAAATCTTTTTGGAAAATTATTAGGAAAATAAATATTTGAAAATCAAATGTTTTCTTTTACGGATTGGGTTAGGATTCATTACATTTACATACAAATTGCATTGTATGACTTTATTAGAGTAGCCAACTAAACGCGTATTCTCGATCGAGTTCCTGTATGAACATCACATGAACATTTGCCCGCGTAATCTGCAACCCTATGCGCGAGAGCTTGCTGTTGCTAAGGGCAACTTGGCTTTTCTTATGTAATAAAACAGTAGGCAGACAGTCTCTCCTCTCATAGAAGTTCTTCAACATTATACTACACGGCACTTTTGACATTTAAGCCATTATAAAGCGACTGAGTTCGATGCGTAATTTATCTCATTTAATCTATTTCTCTTAGTGCGTAACGCACTTTGGAAAAGGGCTTTCTTGGAGAGTTGTTTTAAAACGTAAACTTTTCAGTCAGGATGTCCACGGTGGCTTCTGTGCGGCTCCCGGCCATTCAACACCCTTCATCGAGACTCGGAGATCCAGATTTCATCTCTCTCCGGGGTTTTTCCACAGACTGCGGCAGAGAACAGAGATACTGGATGCCTCAAAGAGGAACCAGACCTCAGTCTCCAGGGACGGAGAGCATGGATTCCGCTTTTCGCAGTGAGAGCAGCAGAAGTGATAGAAGTTATTTGACGGAGAAAGGAAAAAGAAGAGGGCTAGATATTCCAGAGCAAATCCTCGAAGGAGACGAGGTCATCCACGACCAGGAAAAAGCCAGATTACCTGCCTTCCGTGAGTCACTAGCCTGACATTTATGCAGTTTGATATGAAGGGGCTGCACTGCCTACAACTGGTGATATAAATGTAGGCCTAATGGTAATGCTTTGTGAATTTATGGTCTGACTGTAAATCAAGGTCTGACTGTAAATCAACATTTCAGCACATGAAACAGCGCTAGAGGACGAATAAATTGCTGACTGTGAAACATAATGTTTGTTTAAAAAAAATAAAAAATAATGAGCCACCGAGCACATAAAGCACTATGAGACATTTGACATAGGCCTAATTAGCTATGGAAATTTTAAGAAACCAGTTCCGTTAAAGATTTTGCTTTTGAGGGGGGAGATTTCAACACAGGCTATAACAAAAATTCATGATTCAATCCAATGCAAATCAATTTAATGCAGTGATCGTCCCATTTTTTAAATAAGATACTAAAGAAGTAGCCCATTTTTCTTTTCTTTTCAGTCAGATATGACGAAGTTAATCAGTTACTTGCGGTTAAAAGTGAGTGTTAATTGCTTGATCAAAATGCATTTTAGTTAACATCGATTAAAACACTGCTGACTTTATGTTGTGGAAGAATGCACGTTAGAGAATCTTTAACGGAACTTTTAGTCATGAAAATTTGACTTAGTATTAAAAAACAACAACAAAAAAACAATTAGTACATTTCATAATTATTCAGACTGTCCCGTATTCCACCACACGAGGGCGCTGTCTCATCAGAGGAATGAATTGTCTAGTAGTGGTCAGTGAAACTTGAGTCTCTCTTCTTAGTTACAGAGACTTGTTCATTTAGAGCAACTGTATCCTGCAGGAACATGTATGGGTCCTGAAAATATTATTATTGAAAAATATTTTATATTAAAATATTTTTTATTTACATAATTCTGTTGTGATATTTTCATGACAACCTAGTTTGGAAACTTTTTTTTGCTATTTGCCTTGGTCCCCAAATAGCCTAATGGATGTATTAAATAATTTGTATGCATGTTTGTCTGGTTTGTGTGTTTGGTATAGGTCACAGGGCGGCATCAGAGAACCGATCCATTAGTATGCTTTCTCATATAACATACTCCAGCACTGGTCCATGGATGACAGATGTAAGTACATAGGCTAGTAGTTAAAAGACACCTAATATAAAGTGGGACGCACTGTGTAATGATATGTTTATGATTATTGGATTAAAAGACACAGTGGCTTTCTATTACATACAGTAGGCTAGTACAGTATTTATGAAGTAGCTTATTTAAACACTATACATGAATATGATTAAATTTGATATATCTGAAAAATTAGTTGGTTAGCTTTTACATTATACAATATAAAATAAATTTACTGTTTATTAAAACTGTTTACTGTAAATAAAGACAAATGAAGACCTCCGATGCAAAAGCCTCTAAAAGCCACCTCTGTCAAAAATGAGATAATAATATTGAGTGAATGCTCTCCACACATAGTATACGTTCATCCAATACTTTCACTTCAAACTCACTAAATCCCAGACTCAGCCCAGTCAGAAATGCCAGTACTTGGGTAGAAACCTATACATAGGAGCCAGATCAAAATGTTAATATTAAACAAAAACTTTAGATGGACTTAGAGGCTTTTGCGTCTTCAAATACACTACCGGTCAATTTTTTTTTAAATTATTAAAAAAAACTTAAAGTCTCTTATGCTCACCAAGACTGCATTTATTTGGTCAAAAATGCAGTTAAAGATGTAATATTGTGAAATATTATTAATTTGAAATAATTTGAAATGTCTGCTCATCAAAGAATGTCACAAAATGTTACCAAAACATATCACTGTTTCCACAAAAATAATTAATGAGGATAACAATGATGATGATAATAATAAGGACCATTATTGATATTTTTAGCACTAATAATAGTTGAACACCAAATCAGCATATTAGAATGAATTCTGAAGGATCATGTGACACTGAAGACTAAAGTAATGGCTGCTGAAAATTCAGCTTTGCCCTCACAGGAATAAATTAAAATATATTAAAATAGGAAACGGTTCTTTTAAATTGTATATTCAACAATATTACAGTTTTACTGTATGTTTGATCAAATAAATGCAGTATTGGTGAGCATAATGACTTCTTTCAAAAGCATTACAAATATTAATGTTATAATGTAAATAATTAATTATTCCAAACTTTTGAAAATGTCTGTTATTAATGTGATGAACTCCACATGTGCTTACTATATTAGGACACCTGTGTGAAGTTAGGGCTATCTGACTTCATACATCCACTCCATCTGTGGACCAGTTCAAAATTATGCCAAAAATAAATAAATAAGATAAGTGAAATTAGAGCTGAGAAAAAGCGGTTGCAGATGCAGCCTGGTTTAATATTTTATTTAATGCAATTAAAAAAAAATTTTTTTTAAATTTACAATTTTTTTTAATTTACATGTTTTGGAGCCACTGTGCAGGTTTCATGCACAATGCATAGATTAATACAGGCATATTCTCAAGTATCCCCAGGTGCTTTCCTCTCAATGACAGTGTTGCTGGTCTGTGTTCCTCCTTTTGACATCAAAGCCTGGCATTATCCCATTGAGAAAGAAAGCTACTGCTCGTGTAGAATAAAACACAAGAACTGATAAAATCTCAGCTGCAGCTCAGTGGTTAACACCAATGTATAGCCGAGTTTACTCAGGAAGAAATTACAAAGAACGATAAAGGGAAGGAGAAGGGGGGGAGTATATGTGCAAATGGGCGTGTGAGAGAGAAAGTCCTGCAAATCTGCAGGTGTCTGTCTTCTGGAGGGGGTGTTGTGTGTGATTAACCCTGCCAGTCTTATCCCTTGGGTCCTGTCTGTCTGACCGACTGAACCCAGCACACAGGCCCCCTCGACTCCGCCTGGTCACGAGAGCTGCCTTAGTCACACAGTGGGGGTACACACACACACACACCCGTCACAAGAGTCAGAGTGGGTGTGTGGATGAACACTCAACCCCTCTATCCCATCTTGTCACAAAAGAAGCTTGAAATGCTGTCACTCATTATATTTAATACAATCAGTAGGCCTACTTATAAAAATCTTTCAGTTAGTGCAGTTTTCAAATGAATCTGCATGCTATCCGTATAGGCTTATAACCCTATTATAAGCCAGTTAATATTACATGGAAATATGATCTCGGAGATATTTCACAGTTTAGAAGAGTTTCTTTTTTGAGTTTAGAAGAGTTTCTGTGATCTGTTTTTGTAGAAATATTAATGATCTCCAGAGAGAGAGTTTTATAGGTCTATATTTAAAAATGTTATAAATATTTTGACAAAACATCAAACACAAGTCTTTTATTCTCTAGAGTATACATTTTCTTTTATTCTCTAAAAGAACTGGCTTGTTAGAATTATTCTGTCATGATCATGTTCTGTTTAGTCTTGTCTTTGTCTTAGATGCCGTATGCACAACACTGTTTTCAACAAAAAACTGAAAACTTTT
>FLSR01000584.1:17425-48329 GCA_900092035.1 Leuciscus waleckii
ATATATATATATATATATATATATATTCTAAAGAAAAACTTGTTTTGAAATGTTTTTTTTTTCTGTAGGTTTCATTCTGATGAGAACCTCAGATGTGCTTCCTCCTTAAGTGCCATAGAGGCCAAATTAACTCGCCTGTTTCAGTCAGAATACCTCTCCCTCCTCCAGACCTTTCAGTGAGTACAATCCCATTCTCTCTCTCCCTCTCTCTCTCTCTTTCTTCCTTCTACTCTTTCTCCTCTTTTCTCCTTGTGAACAAAACCCCATTAACACCCTCTAAATTGAGAACAGGTATCTTTTCTCTCTTTTAACACAGGATGTTTTACTACCTTTTGGGTCAAAGGTTGACACGTTTTTTTGGTCTCTTTAATTATACCTTTCCATTGTTACCAAGAACCTCATCATAGAAACACTTCTGCTCAAATGAGTTTCCTTTAGAACTCCCTCAACTCCAAATCCTCTAACTAGAAGCATCTCTCTTGAGTTTGAAAAGACCATTCTCTTACTTACCTACAGCGAATGCGTTTAGCAAATGCTCTATTATACTTGTTGAAAAGAGAATGTCATTTTTTATTTTTCAAAATCTATGTGTGTTTCTTTGTGTGTATTATTTGTATAGGAACATTGACAAGCTTAATAAGGGGACTATAAGTAAAGAAGAATTTCGAGCTGCAATGGAGAGCAGGTACATTTTTTCATAAAATCATTTTCTCTTTATTGTTTGAACGCAGCTTCTAAAATAAATCTAAATGATAATTAAGCTGCATGATTATGATGATTATTGGCAGAAAATGTTTGTCTAAAATGTTGTGACATGGACTGATCCAGTCTCACTTTCAGCATATTTACTTTAAAAATATTGTCGTCATCATCAGCTCTCTCATTTGGTGACACAAAATGCTAAATTTATCATTGGATTAGAACACTAGACCAGTCGTTCTCAACCTTTTTGACTCCAAGGCCTCCGAATATATTTCTGGTACTTCTGTTGTTATGACAAAGCTGCTCATTTTCAAAAAAATATTATTGACAGAAACTAGGAGTGACAATATATTAAAATAATAAAATAAAATAATTATAAAGTATAAAATTCCATAACTTTCAGTAACTGTTCTTTAGCGTTTGTTTGTTTTTCTAGTTGTTTGTGATTACAGTTATTTATTTATTTTACTCACAAATTGCAATTTCTCAGCTATGTCTACCTAATAAAATATTTTAGAGAATGACATAAATAGAAAAATAAAAAAATGTATACTCATTATAAAAATGTTTATTAGATTTTGCATGACTTTTCCAGGTAGAAATTACATTAAAATTCCATCATATTACAAGGTTTTCCAATACTGTAGGTCCTGGTCCATAAATAAAAATGACAGTTAAATTAAATTAAGAAATACAATGTCAGCTTACATTTATTTATTTATTTATTTGCTGTTTTAAAGTTTGTCTTTAATTTAAGCCATCTTGTGTCCCCTTTGAAGTGTGGTGAGGCCCCCTAGTGGGCTCCGGCCCCCTGGTTGTAAAAACCACTGTACTAGACTGGCATGTGTATATGATGAATAGTTGTTAAAAAGTATTTTTTCTTGCCTACGGGACTAAGTAAGCCATTACTGAGACTGCTGCCCCCTCAAAAAAGACCCTGCCTTATTAGCGTCTGAACTAAGTGAGAACCTAATTTACTCGTATCATTGATATTTTGAAACACCCCTGTCTTTTCTCTCTGTCCTTTAAAACACATTTACCTCACCATAATCCTCTTTGAGTATGTAGTATTGTAGTGAGTGTGGACCATGTCTGTCAGATCTGAAGGACAATCTCACATTTTTATTCATAATCTTTGATAAGTTCATTTGTCTTTATCTGTGTTTTCTGGAGCGAGTGAAGGTTGTAGTTTGTGCGATTGAATATTTGAGGGTGTGCATACGTGTATGTGAAGTCTAATCCCTTGATTGACTGGCCAGTGTGTGTCCAGCTCTGTGCGATGCCCGGGTGAAGAGGGCAGTTGACCTTATGACCTCTTGACTCTGCAGTGTGCGAGAGGGTCAATGAGTGGCGTATGCTTAAGACCTGCTGGACTGGCCGGACCTGATGAGTGGACTCTCTGCCTGTGGTGACATCAGTGATCTGGTGCTGACCTTCCCCTGACCTTCTCCACAGGTTTGGCCTGGAAATTTCCGACCCTCAGTTTGAGCATCTGTTGGACAGGCTCCCTCTTGACCGCCACGAAAATGTGCAGTACTCGATCTTCATGGCAGCCTTTGACACCAGGTACAGAGCCTTTAAACCAGTCAGCTTAACATTTGCTATATCAATGTTAACTGCACACTAGTTTTGGATTTCTTTTTTTTTTTTACTATTTAATGTTGCAGGACTGCATACCTATTATAAATGTAATAAGAGGGAATTAGTAAGCTTTTAAGATAAAAAAATAAATAATTTGTGTTTTATATTGTTTTGGGATTTTGATCAGCATTGGTTTCAATGATCCTTCAGAGATTTGGAAACATTTCACTCCACAGAGCTTAAAAAAAGTAAAAAGTAATGAATTAAAAAATGTATGACAAAATATGGAATTTTAAATTGCATGGACAATGCAATTGTAGTTTGTTCGTTTATTCATTTAGAATATTTCAATTTATTAACATATGTGAAAATAGTCTCCAACTAGAAGGTTTTATTTTTATTTTATATAGGTAAAACTGTTTCAATTGATTGTATTTTATAGACTTTAGCCAAATGCTGAAAATCTAAGAAAAATATGATGAAATTATTTGATTACAGTGAAATTACAAGTCATGTCCGCAGCTTATTGTCATTTTTGAACTCAGCAACAAGTAACACAACCTTTTCTATGCAAATCGCTTTGCAAATATGCTCTGTATTTCTCTGCGTTTAAGAGAAAGTTTAAAAATGTAATGAAATTTTAAATATAAGACAATACAAGCCATAATTTAAATGAAAAGTATTTGAAATTGTGTAGTAGTTATTTGTGTTGTTGTTTTTTTGTGTGTGGCTACAACAGTTTGCATGATTTGTATTCAGAAAGAGGGAAGAGATTAGGTCTCTAGTGACGTCATGCTTCAGGGTGGCTCTCTCCTTTGCTTTTGTATTTTTGTCATTGTGCTTGTCCGGATGCCTACGCTATAGCCTAAAAAATATGCAGGTCTATAAAACAACTAATTTATATTTACAAGTGTATGCGTAACATTGGCTAACTGATAAAAGCTTATTTGCAAAAACAATAATCTTAGAATTTAGCATGTGAGTCAGATATGCATTTCAGTTCATTTTAAACTAATTTTTAAATATATGCCATTAAAGTTGTGATAGCATAAAGAATTTTGCGTGTTTTCTAGCTAACAAACAATTGTCAAATCAATTGAACTTAAAAGATATTGTAAGATAATCTAAACTTTGATTCAAACTCAGGATGCTTGAACTCAAACATTGGTTAAGCTTTATTTCGATTGTCAACAAGATATTCCGCTAACAAGTAACTTTTCAACTACATGTCAACTAACTCTCATTAATTTGCAAATACATGTCAACTAACTCAGTATTACTGTTAGGTTTGGGTTAGTAGAATAAGTATGACATAAGTTACTTATAGTCAGTAGAATGTCTGTTGAAGGACCATCAAAATAAAGTGTTAGCAGATATTAAGCAGACCGTTTACTAAAACTCTAATGACTGGGAGTTGACATGTAGTTGCAAAGTTATTTATAGTTTGTAGAATGTCTAAAGTAGACTATCGAAATAAAGTGTTACCAAAATATGTATGCAGCTGAAAGCACAGTGGTGACACAGTGATGAAATAAATGCAACACATGCATTGTTGGGGAACAAAAAAACAGAGGAATATGAGAATAACCTATATATGATACGTGTTTCTTGCAATGACCCCACATATTTTGTGTTAATGTGAAGATGCTTTAAAATGGTTGGATATGAGGATTAGGTTCTGACCACCCTGGGGGACCCATGTGAACTCCCCTAACCACCTAATGAATGACCAACAATAACCAACGCTATGTAAACGTTTCTTAAATAGAACAGGGTAATGAATTTTAATCTGCTAGAGTAGCAGCTCTGAGACATGAAGTTTTAGTGTGTGCGTGCGTGTGTGTGTAGGGTGTGTGTACGCATCAAATGGGGGCAGGGTTTAAGCTTAGCTGCTCATTTTATTTTCTCTCAGTGTTGTGGGGATAAAGACCTAGAAAACCAGCCTGGCTTAGTTGACAGGTGACAAGGGTTATACTGAATGGGGATTTTGTAATACTAACAGTGGGGAAAAAGCCCATGGTCCAAGGGACCTCCTGAATAGAGAGAAAGAAAACTTTAGAACTTCTATACTCGCAGAGAACAGTGAGAAAGGCCGACCATGCCCCGCCAATGACAGCTACAAACTGTCGCTCTTTCCCTTTCGCTTTCCCTCTGTCCCATGAGAAATTCTAAATCATTCATGCTAAAGCGGCCTGATCCCAGTGTCAGTAGTTCCTGTGTGGCATTTCCTCTGTTTGGGTGAAACTTTGACATGTTAGTCAAACAGAGCTTTAGCTGTCAACATTCAGACATCACCAGATTAACATCGCTCACATCCCGCTCTAGCTTTCTTCTGAGTTTAATCACATTATTGAACCTTATATTGGACATTTAATAGCAACAATACAAGATAAAGGTACATGTGTGAGTAGATAGTAACAAATAAACTGAATCCATAATATTTCTATCAGATTTTGCTATACAAAATCAGCCACCTCAAGATAAAGCTTCTATCAGCCAGATATTGGGAAGGGCAGGAGCAAAGTGATGAAGTGGTGTTTGAAATGATCAGAATTTATGGAATATGTTTAGCTGCGTCTTTGTTAAAGCTTGGACAAGAAACAAATTCAACAAGTGTTGCTACAACAAACAAAGGAAATGGAAATGCACTCTTAGTATCTCCTAAAGGGGTCATGAACTGCATTGTTTTATTGTTTTATAATGTTTCCTGGGGTGCACTTATAATGTTAGTATTATTTTTACATCAAAGAAATTGTCATAATTTAGAAATAAAAGGCATTTTTCCTACCCTGATTTATCCCTCTGATTTGAACGCTCTGTTTAAAGGGGCGTGTCTGCTGTGAGACTTCAGTGTAAACGCCCACTGCTGTGATTGGCTAACATCTTTGCATATGAAATTGCGCTGAAATTACGACTGATTTACCAAAGAATCCACATGAATGTACCGAATACAAATAAATAATGCTCAACTGAGACATTCACATTGTTTAACAATTCCTAGCATTAAGATCCTTTGGAAGGTAATGTTATTTTTAGTCCAGTGATCCTGAATCGCACTTCACTTTTCGTCATCTCACTAACACGCTAGTGGGCGGGGCCAAAGTTGCGATGAGGAAGTAGGCGTTGATTTTCTTCTGCAGAGGGGGTCTTTCACCTATCTATGACATAGATAGACACATTCCACAAGATGTGTAGATGTCAGATCTTCGTGTGGGAACCTCAGACGTCAAAATCCCAGATATCCCACCCTAATCTCCAGCAAAACATTTTGTTTTTCCTCTTTCTCTCTCTTCGGTCCCTCTCTCTTTTTCCTTTCCTCCCTCCACCCATTTAGGGCTTTAATTTTTATTCATGGGGTGTGAAGGGGTTGAGACGGGGGTGTGGGGACAGGATCGGGATGGAAGGGGATAACTCCTTGAGCTGGGTCCAGGGCTCAGACCAGCGCTTGTGACAATGGCCTCAGTGTTGTGCTGGGTGTTGTGAGCAGGCCGTTTGGACATTCTTCCCCTGTCAGTGGAAGCAGATCTGGGAGGTAGCGGTGCCCGGGATTACCATCTCATTAATAGCAGCCATGACTTTTGTTCAAAGAACGACTTGTGTAATGTTGCCGTGTGGATGATGGGTAATCCGCTGAAGCTGCAGCTGTAGGGGAAACTGGACACAAACACACACACTAACACACACATTGTGGCTATACAATGTGAATCCTTTTATGAAAGAGGCATTGAAAACATAAAATTATAGAAGTCGATATCGACAGACAAACTGACCATAAACCGCAAATCAATCAATCTATCTATCTATCTATCTATCTATCTATCTATCTATCTATCTATCTATCTATCTATCTATCTATCTATGATATGACAGAAAGGGGACAGTTAAACAGACATTAAAAATGTTATTAAAGATTTATATTTCAAATAAATAGTTCTTTTAAACTTTATATTCATCAAAATTAACTTTTTATGTATATATATATGTATCACGGTATCCACAAAATTATAAGGCAGCACAACAATGTTCAGCACAAGCCATTTTTCTAAATATCTTCTTTTGTATTGTAGAAACAAACGCTATCAGTTTGGATGACATGAGAGTGAGTAAATAATGACATAATTTTTATTTTGGGGTAAATTGTCCCTTTAAAGATTTTTAATAATAATTGCACAAACACACACACACATACACATTTTCAGTCTGAGCCCCAGCAGCTCACTCATGTGGCTCTTGTAGTCTCTTTCACACATTCCTCTCTCCACACACACGTCTCCTGCTCTCAGATGGTGGCCCAGATTAAACAGAACAATACAGTCCAAACGTGATAAATGTGCATCTACTTATTCCTCTCTTTCACTCCCTCACTCAGTCCATCCATCCTCAGACGAGATGATATAAAAGCGAAATAAGCAGCCCATTCATTCACCAGTTATCTCTGTGGGCGTCTCGTCTCTGCGAGTGATGGGACTCCTTCCTCCTTCAAGTTCCCTCTTCTTTTTATTTCAAATCCCTCTATCTCCGCTTGTGGAGAACAGTGGGTCCACAAGGAGTTCAACCGACCCCTCGTCTGTTAAAACAACATGCTGTCTATCCTCTGAAGATCAGTCGTCTTAGGCAGAGGGGGTCTGCCAATGACTCTGAATCAGATCTGAACTTGGGTGGCAATCTAAAATACATGTATGTTAATCTAAATAGTATCTAGCATGTAAAAAGTTTAAATTCAAGAGCCATCATTACATTATCATACTTGAACTTGCAGAGCTGAGTGGATGGGGGAGGAGGGCAATTTACAAAAGGCAAACGAAACTCAGGGCCCTATCATACATTCGGAGCAATGCGGTGCCAGGCGCGACGCAAGTGTTTTTTGCTAGTTTCAGCCCGACGCAGTTATCATTTTCACGTCCTGCGCCACGTTGTTTATATAGTAAATGCATTTGCTCCCATCTGTTCACCCATGGGCATGCTGGTCTGAAAACGAGGTGTGTTCAAGCGTATTGTTTGCGCTTTGCTATTTTGAGGCAACTGAAAAATTAGACTCCACCATTGACCAACAAAAACCTTGTATAAAGTCAATGGCGCAGTATTGTTGTGTTTTTTAAAAAAAAGCACATAGTAATATGTGCCTATAGGCGGGTGCACAGCGTGCATACACTCTGCTTATTACACACACAGGGATGCGCAGCAGCACACAAACATGCCAAATATTAAAAATAGGGCTGTCAAAAGATTAATCGCGATTAATCGCATCCAAAATAAAAGTTTGTGTTTACATAATATATGTGTGTGTACTGTGTATAATTATTTTGTATATATAAATACACACACATGCATGTATATATTTAAGAAATATTTGCATACATATACTGTATATATTTATATATAATTTATATTATATATAAATATAATTTTTTTATATATAAATTACATTCAAAATCAGGTAGGCCTATTGTATCTATATGAAAATATACTAGGTATGTGACGGTGAGAATATTTCCCCACCGGTTAATTACATTTACATTTACATTTAGTCATTTAGCAGACGCTTTTGTCCAAAGCGACTTACAAATTGGGACTAAATTAAGCAAGTCATCGTGAAGAGGCAAAAAACAACGCAAGAAGTGCTCAAAATACGAAGTTCAGGCATTATTCAGAGTAGCATAAGCCCGATAAGCGAGAATTTACAGGAAAATATATATATACTCTCTTTTTTTTTCACATTTTTTAATTTAATTTTTTTTATGAGGTTAAGTGCTCACGGAAGAGAAGAGTTTTCAGCTCTTTTTTGAATGTTGTCATGGATTCTGCATTCCGGATGCCGGTGGGGAGATCATTCCACCAGCATGGAACTGTGAATGAGAATGTTCTGGAAAGTGATTTTTTGGCTCTCTGGGATGGGATTCTTCTGGTCGGGATGTAGACTTGTAGGAGTGAGTGAAAGTAGGAGGGAGTTGAGCCTGTGACAGATCTGTAAGCAAGCGTCAGTGCCTTGAACTTGATGCGAGCAGAGAGAGGTAGCCAGTGCAGTGAGATGAACAAAGGAGTGACGTGGGCCCTCTTGGGCTGTTTAATAAAATGTTTTCTCATCTACTGTTTTGCTTTTTTTGTAGAATACACTAATTGCACCCTGACAACGTTTCATTAAACTGGTCTTGGGAGCGCTGAGAGCACCGGACAGCGCAGCACATACCGACATCATCGGTGGGTCCGCAATTGCCAAGGAAGTCCATATAGCGATGGTGCACGCTCTGGAACCACCGGAGCTTGTGGTGAATTTTCTTTAGGAGTCCATATGAGACCACTCTGTGGTCGTGGGAGTGGGCTAATTTTCTAGGTCTGTGGTGTGCGAGTGGCTACATCCCCCTCCATCTCACCCACAGTGAAGGAGGAAACACTTGTCGAGAACACAAGCTCAACAAAATCCACAAATCTCCCTTGAGGACCATAAACAGAAAAAGCAATCTTGTTTTTTAACTGTTCATTGAGTCCAGCATAAAAAAGGAAATCAAAGCACTGTCAGCGTAGTGGGTCTGATAAGCAAGGTCCAAAAAATCACTGGTATGGTCATCGAGGGAACGATCATCCTCGGTGAGGAGGAGGAGGAGGCGGCATACTGCTGCTAGATCCATATTTATTTCTGGACTGTCGTTCTGTCACGGTTAGCATGGAAGAGGAGAGGCAAGGATCTATTTGCAAGCAGTCTTCCACAAGCACACAAAGCAACATAAGAAACATAAATCCAAACAGGAATACAAAGATAATACTCTAATGGGGAACAAGAACGCGGCAGCTTTACGTAGATGTGTAAAGACAACGACTGACAGACAAGAACCGAGACACCGTCAGGGGTATCAATATATTTATACAACGGTTCTTTCTGGTTCTCGAATCTGATTGGCTGAGAGACTTTTCTAGCTCTGCGATATTAGCGCAGTAACATCACTCTAACATTTCACTGTTTGTATCACTCCGCTTGCGGCGACTGTCATGGCGGTCGAGCAAATTCACCATATTTTTTATAAATATTACTGTAGTTGTGTCTCAAAATGTAGTTTTAAAAGCTTTTTAGGCAAGAATGTAGTTATTTAGACCTCAAATATGTGACTAATATATAATCTAAGTGCCTATTTTACGATCTGTTCAGAAGCTTTTGCAGGTTCGAGCTCCAGGCCGTCAGCGGCCGTTCGTCGCTCATGTACCCGCAGAGAACAGCGTCATCTCGGCCAATCCTTCTGGAATTTGCCACTGGCTCTTATGTAGATAGTGGTTAAATATGAGATATAATTAATTTGGGGTACATCAAACGGGCGATCTTTGGTCTTATTAATCTATTACTTGTTCCAGAGCAAATCGATTTTGGTTAAGGGGAAAATTAAGCTTCATAACTATATTTTGGCTATATTTCACTTGAATCCTGTACTAGAGTGCTGTTTGCACGTTTGACGAAATTGTTTGCTTCTGTTTATCTCCAATTGTCATTTATAATGGCTATTGTTGTTTATGAAAAAAAAAAATCTATATAAATAATATTTCGTATTTGCTATTGAGAAATGTCTATATAAATAATATTTCGTATTTGCTATTGAGAAATGATTGTGCTATGGACTTCAGTGAAAGTTATTATTATGCCTCTTGATGGTGGCAAAGACTGTCTTTATGATTGAGTCAGAACAAGGAAGTTGTTTTTAGCAGCGCTGTCATGGGAAGGACAAAGACGAACATATCGCTTTCCTCAGCGGACATTATAAATTATTTTTTAGATATAATATTATGGACATCGACCTGAAGAATGAATGCTATATCAGATGCAGGTAATACACTTGTTTAGTCAACTCTCATAATCTGTACTCTACATAATACAAAAAGCTTCAATGAAGCAACTCAACGTTCCCTCGTGACTAATTCTAAAGTGACGTTTTAGACTTAGTAACAGAGGCTTGGGCTCAACTGTCAAACTGTCAACTTGAGATTTGAATCCATGGCGGAAGAAAGTAGTTCTGCACAAAAGAGTTTTTTTAAAGAAACTCCGTGGTTGTTTCTCATTTATTTACTTGCGTGTGCCGTCGAACTTTTGCATAAACGCAATATCACACTCGTAGCTGTGCGATATCGCACTGCTACTCGTGTGCTATTGCTCATATATACACATGCAAACAAGAGGCTAACAAGGAACAGGTGTAGGTAATGAGTTGCCATGGAACCAAACAAGTCAGCTATGGAAACAAAAGCTAACATCAGAGATGATCCGTGGCTCTACCAACTTGGATCATGTGTGCCTTGATAACCAATCACATTACAGCCTTGACGTCATTGAATTTCATTCAGAGTTGTGCGACAGTCAATAACTGCACATATGTATATAACATACAATAGAAATGAATTAGATGTGCCGTAAACTGAATCATACCTGTCAGACAATTGTCCGTGACTTCTCTTATAAAACAGCATTTTCTTCTGTGTAAACTCTGAAAATAGATAAATCCAAAATGAATGTTTACGAGCAAACATGTTGAAGATTAGCTGATGGGCTGTCAATTCATTAAATTATAAGCCGTTTTACCACAAAAGCAGTTTATTCAGTGTAGTGAAGCCTCTCCTTCATTGACATCCATTAAAAAGAAGGAAAAAAAAAAAAGGAAAAAAATGCCTCTGTTCTCCTTCTCTGCGTACCGCTGCGATAGAAGGCATTTCGCTTTTTCTTTTTGGCAAACCTTGCAGGCTTACCTTCAAGTGGCTATGCAAGAACTAAACCTCTGGAAATTAAATCCAGACACAGCCAGACAAAAGAATATCAAAATAAAAGTCATGAACACAAGGGAATTGAGACACTAGCAGACTTTTAACAATCAGACCTAATTATTATGAACATTAACCATGACAATTAATTTTTTTCAGTTCTATCCTACTCCTAATATATGTAGAAACTGTCTTTTAAACATGTTCATATTATAATTTTTTTTCTAAAATAAATCTATTCTTAAATAAATAACTTAAATCCTCAATAAATAGATGGATGATAGATAGATAGATAGATAGATAGATAGATAGATAGATAGATAGATAGATAGATTTTTTTGAGGTTTTCTAGCAAGTCAATTGAAGAGTCATGTGCCCCCTTATGGGCATGAAAGAAACACACATGTGAATTACCTCGATGGGCTTATTTGGAAAACAAATGTAAAAACTGTAAATTTGTTTACTCTTTATAGCAAGGTACAATATATATAAGTAAAATAACTAACTGCTTATCTTTTTCTTTGTTTTTTTACTTTATTACTTACTATTACTATTATTTATTTTTAGTTACTTTTAAGAATGTTTTTCAGTTTATTTGTATCATCACATCACACGCCTAGTTCATTTATAGGGGTAGCTAATCAGATAAACATTTATTTTAGTTTATTTTAAATCGAAAATGTTAGCAAGGGATCAATTTAGATTTCAGAGTTCAAATTTTCTGCAAATCTTGTGACCCGACTCAGTGGATATTTGACTCATTGCACTTTTCGTTTGAGTGTCTGTTTGTGATAAGCTAAGGTGTGTTTATTTGGCTTAACACGGATGTCACGTCCTGCTGTGTTGGTTTTGTGGCAGGGCTGTTGGACATGGGAGTCCTGCTGAGATGTCCGTGGCTGGGTCACAAGGTCTCCTCCCTCAGCATCCAACAGTTCCACTAATATTTAGTTCTATATTTGTCCTGCTGTGTGACAAGCAGTTTGGCAAATTGACACTCACCCTTTGTTTAGTAGCATTTTCAGGAACTTTTTCTCACAGAGCTTTTAGTAAACACTCATTTTACCATACAGTCATGGCCTATTGCTATTCCTGGCTCATTCAGGTCAGCTTAACTGTTGAAAAGAGCAGTTTGTCTTGAAAAATCCCATAGCACGCTCACGTTGTCATCGACACAATGCACAAACACAAACATAATGCCTCTTGCTGTCAGTGTCACTGCCGTTTGCCTCTTTGAACTGCTATCAACATTATTTGAAGCACCTCTGTCTTTTAAATCTCACCATCTCTCTCTGTCCCTCCTCTCTATTTCTTCCTTTACATAGTGCTTCTAACTCTGCTCTATAGCGCGTGACCTCTCAAGCCAGCGGTCCGCCCACCTCGTTCGGACTGTGGCCCTGAGATGGCCCAGACCGCTGCCCTAAAGCCTGGGGAGTGGTTGTCCTCTCTGGAGCACAAAAGAGCCACGGCTATCCGCTCAGCCGAGCCCGGCCCCCATGAACTCATCCAAGCGCACAGGGAACACATTAGCCTAGGCTGGGCTTTGTACGTCCGACTTTTCTCATGTGCTTCTTCATAGTTTAGCTAACACTTCAAGACCGTCAGGTGTCTGCATGGTTTGACCACTCCAGTTGCTCTCAAAGCGGTCAGCGCTCCAAGGCCATTTCGGTGTCAGGTCTTGTAGCTCTCCGTTTGCCACTCAAGCGAGAACGGCACAAAGCGGCTCGCTCATTCTAAGGGTTTCTCGGGGCTTCTCCAACACAGTATAGGTAATCACAAAAAATCTGAAAAAACACAGCCATGGTCTCAAAGACTTATCCTTTTTCTTGCTCCCTCAGGAAAGGAGTTCCCAGCCTCTTTCAGGCAGTCGCCCAGCCTGCCTTGAACCATGATACAGGCGAGGAGAAGAGTTCAGAAGAGGATCGGAGTGACCTTGAGGTATGACCTCATTTGGTTTCATAACATGTCAATTATAAATTCCAAGACGTACAAATGCTGCTTTTCAACATACTTTACCATTCAAAATTTAACGGTTGATAAGATTTCTTAATGTTTTTTAAAAGTCCCTTATGCACACTATGGCTGCATTTATTCAAAAAAATAATAATATTGTGAAGTATTATTGCAATGTAAAATAACTGGGTTACACTTTATTTTAAGGTTCATTGTTACAGTTAATTATATATTTAAGTACTGAGTAATATTAATTAACAACATATACTTACAATAGGAAGGATTAGAATTTGGTTGAGGGTTAGTTGCATGTAATTATGCATAATTGAATGTTATTACTATAGTAAGTACATGTAATATATGTAACAAGGACACTAGAATAAAGTGTTACGAATAACTGTTATCTATTTTAATCTATTTTACAATGTAATTTATTACTATGATGGTAAAGCCGAGTTAAAGCTGAAGCCAAGCAGCCCTTTCTCCAGTCTTCAGTGTCACACGATCCTTCAGAAATCCATCTAATATGCTGATTTGATGCCCAATGTGTGCGTGTATTATTTTCAATGATCTTATCTAAATAAAATTATTAATTTATTTTCTTTTTTTGGGGGGAAAAAAAAACGTTTGTTTTGAATAGCAGTGTAGATTCTCCCAGAAATAACTAGAACAATCAGAAATATTAGAAAAATCTGAAATATCTCTCAGATATTTATAATACAGGTAAAAACAACTGTTAAGCATAATTCTGTCTATTCTTATGTCTGTCAAAATAGTGAGAATAATAATAAACCTTAACTTATTGTAATCCTCAATGTAATTATTGTTTAATGATTGTTAGTGTTTTTAACATTAATAATAACTTGCATTCTGTAATACTATACTTTTGCTTATTTGTTATACGACTAAATGAGAATTCTTTACATCAAGAACAACTCTTACAGTAATCAGTGATATTAATGAACGTGTATTGCGTTTCAGCTGTTTATTCTGGTGAAGAGTGTGGTGGCAAATCGTTACAGAGATGTACTGCGAGAGTTTGAAGAGCTGGATGAGAAAAACACCAGACGTCTCACTCAGGAGGACATGTACCAGTTATTTAAAAGGTGACATACCATAAGAAAAACATATTCACTTAGATTTTGTTTTCTTCCATGTTCTAAAGACTTTTTTGTTATGTGATTAGTTACAATAAAAACATCAGTGTTTAACACTTTATCATAGTTTAATGTAACAGCTCATTTACAGTGAATAAAACAGTTCTGTAATTTAAACAGAATATTAAACAGTGAATATTCTCAGCATGAATATCAAATGAATAATTGATCTGTTTTCAGACATAATGTCTTTGTTATTTCTATTAGCATCTCAGTTTGATAGTACGTCAGAAGATTATCTGGGGAACATTTATATAGTTGTCTCCAACACACACACACACACACACAGACTGCTGGAATGTGGAATGCATTCCTCCTCATTGTCTTTAGCACCATGCCGAATCACTGAATCTTTCTCTGCAGTGTTTAGTCCTGGGTTTCTCCCAGAGTCAGCGGTCGTGACACAAGCATCCCTTGTGTGTCTCACAAGACCTATGCGGTCAACCCGAGTCTCCCAGCTCTGGTTTTTAGAGAGCTCTTGCACTCTTTTGTCTTCCAAGACAATGCCAACGGAAAGCAGGCCTTTTCTCTTGGCAAATGATGCCTTAATTGTGCAAGTTAACAACCTGCTCTTTTTTTCCCATGAATAACAATATATTTGGTGTACAGAGCCTTAGAGAGCTGCTGGCACGGTGAAGATCTGAAGCTGGGTTTTTCTATGGCCTACTGCACGCTTGTTTAGCTGTTCCCATGCCTGCTTCAATTTCAGCTTCATTGCTGTACTCTGTATCTCTGTTGTTCCTCTAATTAGGGGTGCTTGCAACCATTATTATTATAGAGTGGTGCAAGGATGACGTAAAAACCCGGAAGACTAATTTGCTACTGGTTCCCTCGAGATTTTGCTATGGAGTTTTATAATGGGGATTTTCAATTTATGAGTAAAATAAAGCCTATGGTAAACATACATTGACGATACTTTGACGTTTTGTTCTACAACGTAAACTGCACACACTCACACCCCAAATGTTCTTATCTAGTTACTTATTAGAAACAAATGTTTTTAAAATAAAAATCTTAAACTTGTAACTCATCCTGCACAATTTTTGCTACATGAATTATAAATGTTTTTCCTAGTGGACAATAAAACCCATAGATTGCACTGAAAAAGGAACCCAGTCATATCTAGAGATCAAAATATCATAGTAATAATATGCCTTTTTTTAGATTTCATTAACACACTAGAGGTAAGTAACACCCCAACAACAAATTTTCAACCACCCAGAACATCTTAGCAATATGCTAACAACCACTCATAACTCATAGCAATGCCCTGGCAACCACCCAAAACACGTCCAGACAGCACATTTTCTTCAGAATATATATATATATATATATATATATATATCATCCCTCACTTCAGAGCATCCCTCCCTCTCTCTTTCTTCTGTTTCTCGTCTTGATTTTTTTATAAAGTACTATCATTTATATTTTGAATGCATGGGGGTTATTCGTTATTTCAAATAAAACTTTTCAAACTTATTTTTTAAGGTTACAAGCTGGTTTACACTTTATTTAGATATTTAGTCCACTTTAGACATTCTATTAACTACAAGTAACTTGTGTTACTTGTACAAGTAACAAATGTACTTGCAAAGTTACTAATAGTCAGTAGGGTGTCATTGTCTGTATAAATTGCATTTTTGCATCATGTAGTTGATCTTTGAGTGAATCTGGGATTCATCTATTTTTATATCAACCCTCCACCCTCGTCGCTTTTCCTTTAACTTGTCATTTCCATTCTTTTGCCTTCCTTAGGTATTTCTCTCTCTTTTTTTTCAGTCTTTGAGCTAGATGCGTTGTTGTGGTGAACTGAGTTAAGTGTCCTGAACTCTTCTGAACTGTTCACCCCATGTGAGAACCTCCTTCATTTCTATAAATTATTTATCTGTTTATTTACTCTCCTCCCTCCCCTCCCTGTGCTGTTTTTCCAGCTCTTCCTTTGACCCTTTTGTGATTTCTCTCCCACCCTTTTTTTATTCTTTTTCTACATCACCCTCTTTTATCTCTCTATTCATTTTTTTGGCTGGAATATGGCGGCAGGCCTAAAAGGAGTCGTGGTCTGAATGGGGGGCATCGCGAGTGGATTTGCATAATCGTGGCGTGGCACTGGTCACAGACACAGAGAGAGACGGTGCCAACCAGTCCAAGGTGAACTGAACTCTCCTCGCCAGCTCAGAGATTAGTGACACTAACAGGCTTTACAGCAGCCGAGTTCACAGAGGGTTTGGCTGACATATCAGTGCCAACTTCTCTGGCTCCCACAGTGAACATTGTGTATGTGTGCGTGTGTGTCTGGTGAGAAACTGTTGCTTCTTTGATTGATTCCTACAAGGCAGAGACAAACGCATACGTGTATGTTCACACAAACTCTATGCGCACATACTCAATACAACAAGGCCCAAACTGAACTGAAGAAACCTACTGAGGCACCAGAAAATGTTAATCCTCTAGATTCAAAGTATATGAAACAATAACTTAAGAATCATTATTTGGTTCATTTTTTTAAATGTCAAAGTGGTTTCAGAATATCCACCAAATACAGTTCTACCACCTTTAAGTCAGACTTTAATAATGCAAACTATTGGGGAGAACAAGGATAATTGCAACTTTTGGGGTTTTGCTTATTTAAGGTGTGGTCACAATAGATACATTTAGGCAAAAAAGTTCAAAAGTACACCATTGTCAATAGTGTAGCGATGTATGAAGCACATCTCACACAGAAGTCACTTTCAAACCAAGCAACTTTCAGTTGTTCAGTGCGGCAAATTCATGTGACCTGCTTGAACCAGTTGCGAAATCTACATTGGCAATTCTTTTGCCCTCACAACAAAATTTCTGATCTCGTAGATTCCAATTTAATTGACTGGAATTCGCCTGCAAAAATTCAATGAACAATGATATAAAAACACCTTTACTCTGAAACTGTTTAGTACAAAACTTTCGGTTACACTTTATTTTAAGGTGACGTAGTTACATTGTACTTTTTCAAATAAGTACTGAATAATATTAATTAACTACATGTACGTACTATAGAGTTATGATTATGGTTAGTTACTTACAATTATGCATAATTTACTGTTATTACTATAGTAAGTTCATGTAGTAATGTGTAACTAATCACCTTAAAATAAAGGTGACCAAACTTTCAAACACATTTCATAACACAATATAATTGTAACTATATATGTTTATATATGTCAGTGAATGAAAAAGCTTTATATTAAGGATATATTGTAAATAATATACTAATATTAGTCAATACATAAAATATCCTTAAAAACTATAGGCACATACTCAGATTATGAAAGGCAGGCTTTAATAATGACATATTGGCTGCTGAAAATTCAGTTTTGCCTACACAGGAATCAAATACATTTAAAAATATATAAAAAAAAATAAAAAAAATTAAATGTAATATTATTTCCACAGCATTACTATATTACTGTATTTTTAGTCAAATAGATGCAGCCTTGGAGAGCCTAAGACTTCTTCCAAAACATTATAAAAATCTTACCAATCCCTCACTTTTGAAGTATGTAAACTATATGTACTGTGTAGTATATAGGTAAATATACAGTACATATATCCTTTAAAGCAGCATAACTATTTAGCACAATGAATAATTTGATTTATTGTAAATAAAAATATGTACTTAAAACCCAAATGTAGCCTACATTTTTTTTTTTTATATCCATGTTTACCATAATAGACAAAGATCAGGGTTGTATGATATAGACGAGTGTTTGTTTGCTGTCAGATCCCCTCATAGTGTGTCTTCTCACAGTACTGTCCTTTCTTTAGGCGTGACACTGTGTTTGTGTATCTGTGTGAGAGAAACTGTTGCTTCTGTGCTGTTGGTTGCCAAGTTTTAGCTTAAATGCTGTTCAAATAAAGGGGATGAAGGGGGTCTTTAGGGTGTGGGGGGTTTAAAGGGTACAGTGTTTGTATTATTCTAAGAAAGCGAGGTGTATTCTTTAGATTTAGATTATCATCTCTCCCTTTCCCTCTTCCCATCATTTATTCCTCTCTCCTTGTTTGTCATTCTTCCTCTCATCCTGCTCAGGTTAGCGCTCCATCCTGAGGTAACTCGTGGAGAAGTAAGGAGGTTGTGGTCCTCTTTGTTAACCCAGCAGGATGAACTGTGGACTTTCAACATTTATACGTCATTTTGGCCCATCGCCCAAATCCTGCTGTTACCCCAATGCCAAGCACAATCCCCCCAAACGTGGAGACAATGACTTCATGCGCCTCTCTAAAAGACTCAACTGCGTCTCAGATATTCTAGTGGATGCTCTACGGGCCAAGGTGGGGGCGCGCTGTCAATAAAACCTCTGCAGTGGTGTAATGTTCTTTATCTTAAAAGAGCTGAGATATATGATTATGCTATTTTTCTGAACCTTTTTATCTCTCGCTCTCAACAGGTGGAGTTGTCCGTTTCTGAGCTCTGGACTGAGTTCTCTGAAATGGATTTTTCTGGAACAGGCTTTGTTAGCAGTGATGAATTTAAAGAGATTCTTATGAGTCTCTGTGTTCATCTCAGCCAGTATGAGTGCGATTTACTGGCCAGGAAGTATGACATCAACCATGATGACAGGTATGATGACTTGCATACATACAAACATTATGGAGGATCAACCCTGCAATAAGTAGATTAATAAATAAATCAAGACATTTGTGCATAATACTTTTTATATGAGTAACTAAACGGTAACACTTTACTTGAAGCTTTTATAAAAGTATTTTTAATGCATTTATTAAGCCTTGCATGAAAAGATATAATTGCATTACAATGTTCAGATTATATATACGTATAATTATATATACATAAAAGGCTTCAAGTAAAGTGTTACCAAATCAACAAATGGAGATAATAAGCAAATATATAAACAAACAAATAAATAAAAATAATAACCATTATACAATAATAAATCTAAATGGCTTTGGAAATAAAACATTCAATCATTCATTCATTCATTCATTCATTCATTAGATGCTTCATAAAACTGGGGTTCCAGTCCCTTTTGCTGCTTCAGATATTTTATATATGTATACACAATAAGGTTTGTGATACCGATAAATATAATGTATTTAATGTATAAAAACCAAACAAAACCAACAATGTTTTATCAATTGCAAGTAAAGTGCCATAAACAATTGTAAAGAATATGAAAAGAGTTTTTTTTAGGTTTACATAATACCACACCTCATACTTGTTTTGGTAATAATAAATCAGAACTATTTATGACTGGAAACACAAGTATCATATGTTCGTGACAAATTACTTTTTCCAAATTTGGATCAAGCCTATCAAACCTACATATTTAAAATGCATTTAAAATATATTTTATAGAGAATTCACATTCGTCCTGCAAGATAATACATAACTGAGAATTTCATGTCCTCAAGGAATTTGTCATAAATTTGTTTTCTTCTGTCAGTGTATCCTACACAGAATTCCTTGGGCCTTTTCTATCCCAGGGTCAAATATGGAAGCATGGGTCCAATATGGCAGCTGCTCTGCAGACTCCCAGAGAAACTAAAGAAACTGTTGCTCTGGAAACATTAAGTCGCAGGATCAGGAAAAAGGTGATGCATTGTTTATAGTTGATAATATGTGTGAATGCATGGATGAATATCCACATTTTGCTTATGTTTTGTTGTTGCAGCTCCAGCGTAAGGCCAGGGCTCTTAGAAAGGCCTGTGCCCGGCTGGATGGCTCCAGCACTGGGCTTCTGTCTGCAGCTGAGCTGGGTGCTGTGCTACAGCTGTGGGGAGTGTGCCAGAGCCAGGAAGAGCTGAAAAGTGTGTTCTCTACCCTTCACACCCACCCCACTGGACGCCTGGATTACCGCCCGCTCCTAATGGACAAACACAGGACATCCAGTCACAACCAGCAAACCAAACACCAGCTCAGCCAAAGGTGTCAATAGGTCAGAGGTTTATAACAAATGATGGCTACATTGGCTTTATAAATTTGTAAGTTGGAGCTGTCACCACTTCTTCACAAAGAGAGATGGAAGTTAATGTTTTAACTAATCATTTTAACCCTATTGGCTTCATGTAGGTGGGCACAATCGAAGTTATAATCATGCTGTAAACATTATTTGTTTTGCTTTATATTAGATTTGGTTGGTTGGCATGAATTGTATTTCAAAGCTTTATACAGTAAAGTGTGTGCTAATAAAATCAAGTCAAATAAATTAATTTGTCAACTGATATGAATGCAAATTAATTTACATTGTAATAACTCTAAACTGAATTTGCATTGAAATACATTTAGGAAGTTGACGAAGTTTTACTATCTAAAACTTATTTTAAACAACATTTTGCTAATTTTTTTAGTATTTAGTATTTTTAGATTTTTGCATATTATTTGTACTATACAAATTAATCTGTCACTGTGCACTACCATTTAAAAAAAAAAGGGGGGGGGGGGTTGAAAAAAAAAAATATTTTTTTTCAGCAAAAAATATGTGACTATGAAAAAAAATTTAAAAAAAAAAGGGGGGGGGGGGTTGAAAGAAAAAAATACTTTTATTCAGCAAGAAAGCTTTTAATGAAATTAGCATTAACTAATAGTAAGTAATAGTAATAGTTAGCATTAACATTGACAGTAAAGACATTTATAATGTTATAAAATATTTGTATTTCAAATAAAGGCTGTTCTTTTCAACTTTCTTTTCATCAAAGAATCTTGAAAAAAAAGCAGCACAGCTGTTTTCAACATTGATAATCATAATAAGAAATGTTTCTTGAGCATCAAATCAGCACATTCAAATGATTTCTGAAGGATCATGTGACACTGCTAACTGGAATAATGGATGGAGAAAATTCAGCTTAACCATCACAGGAATAAATTACATTTGTAAATATTATTAGAAATATATATTTTAAATTGTAATAATATTTCACAATATTGCTGTTTTTAGATTTTTTTTATTTAAAAAAAAAAAAATTTAAGTAATGACCTTAAACTTTTGAACAGTAGTGTAAGGCTACAGTTGGTGTAAATTAACTACTAAATCCAAAAAGGTGATTTAAAAAAGGTGAAAAACTAAAAGGAAAATGACGCTGTCACTATCATAGAAACTGTCGTTAATGACATGTGCAGTTGGAGGAGTAATAACTTCTGCTAATGCTAATACATCTATTCAAGATCTCCAAGATGCTGCTGTAACGAACATGGCACCTAATGACTACTTCACTGCTTTTAGTCCATGTCATTTTGCTTATTTTTGTTTGATTCATCGCAGGTTCCCTCATTCGTCATTTTCTGGAGTTCCTTGTGCATTTTACGCACTGCGCACTCTACACAATTGGCACTGATTGTTGACATGCTAAAATATATAGATTAAAATGTATATTTAAAATTTAATAAAAGATATGGAATGTAGAGAATGTTAGGTTGCTTATTGTGCCCAAGAGCATGATCCGTAAGTCCACATATCATTTAACAAGAAACTATGCTTCTAACCACAGCTCGAGAGCCATAGTTACAACCACGTAAGTATGCAATGCTGTTTGATGCTGAATGTTCGTTGGAACTATGGTTTCGGGAAAAGCCAAATTGTTGAACTATGTTGGTAGAAACGGAACTTGCGACCATAGTTGACTAACTATGTTTTTGGGAAACGCACCCCTGTTTAGTTTAATTTACCTTGCTTCTGTTTTCCTGAGTTTTCGTTCCTTGTTTGTTACCATAGTTTGTGATTGAGTTTTGCACCTGCGCCTTGTTCTGTTGATTATCAGTCCCTATGTATATTTAAGCCCTTAGTTCTCTCAGTTCATGGTCATCAACATCAAGGTTTCATGTGTAATGTGAATATTCTCTGTGTTTATTAAAGTCTCTTTGTATCATTCATTCTGCATGACGTGTATTTTTTGAATCTTTGGATTCTATACATAGCATCTCGTCACAGAACCTACCAGATAATTTTAGTTGGCAAGAAGCCATTCTCTGTTTCCTGGAATATGTCTAACCATTGTCGATGTCCTCATCTACGATCCCCACTGACCTAGAACCAGAACCCAGCCAACACCTCCACATACCCGCCACAAACCTAGAGGCAGTGAGCCAATATTTGCCTTGTTGCCTTCGTCGCTGCTGGTTCTGCCTATCTTCAAATCTCCTTCATCGCTGCTGGTTCCACCCAGCCCCAAGTAGCCTCTGTCATCATTAGTTTTGACCAGCTCCAAGTCTCCTTCGTCGCAGATGTTCCCACCCAGGCTCCTTCTCCCTCCTCCTCTGCCAAAGCCATCCAGTTCTTCAGCCCCGCCTCCACTGGGTCCCTTCAGCCCCTAGCTCCTCCTTCAGTGGGTCTGCCAAATGCTTGGATCCACCTTGCTCCGCCATGGTGTGTCGATCCCCTAGCTCCACCTTAGGCCTCCGAGTCACGATTTGTTATTTTCTGAAAAATAATTTGGGATAGATCAATGAAAGCAAGTATTTCCTGCATATGAACAATGTAAACAGTTCAAAAGTCAGGGTGACGAGAAAGTCTGAGTCTTTTTATTTTGTTTCCCAAAATAACTGAAATAAATCCACTCAGGTGTTAAAACTCAGGTGTTAAAACTCAAACTCAAAATCACAGTCCAAACGTGTAAGGTCTGTCTCTCCCTGTCCCAGGTCTACTTGGCGATTATATCCTGCCTCTCCGCCAATCACTGGAATTAGAGAGCCTGTGAACCACCTTGAACTTAAAAGGCTGTGAAGCTAAATTCCAACGGGTGATCCCGTGTTGGTGTCCTAAATATGGTGGAGCCACTGGAGGGGCGAGCAGTGGTCCGAACAGAGAGTGAATGCCCGTCCCAGGAGGTAATAACGGAGTGTGAGGATAGCCCACCAAATAGCCAAATACTCTTTTTCAATGGTGCTGTATCTGGTCTCTCTGTTTGAGAGCTTTCAACTCAGAAAGCAGCTCATCAACTTGGGGCATTGCATAACCCTTTCAACACAGCATTCACCCTTCTGTAATCAACACAGAAACTGACAGAGCCGTCCGTTTTGGATACCAAAACTATTAGGCTTGTTCAGTCTCTATAGCCGCGTTTCCACCGAAATTACCCGGAACAATTTGTACCAGGAACTTTTCTCCCAGGAACTTTTTTTGCCCCAGACCGGTTGCTTTCTGCGTTTACACCGCGGTCTAAAGTACCGGGAAGGTAAACAGCGCGCAACTGCTCCTCCCAGTCTGCGACGGACAGTAATCAGTTGCGCCACATTTATAATAAGAATGGAGGAGATTCAAACTGTACTGCAGTTATGTATTGGTTTACTAACGAGGTAATTAACAAAACAAAATAGACGAGCACTGATACTAAAGCGTGTTCAGAAAGCTCGTATGCGTATAAAATTAGACAACGTATGTTACCAGTTATTGTGAGATGCCTGGGACGAACGCGCAAAAAAAAAAAACCGCAATAGATTTTTTAAAAAGGGAGGTTAAAAATAAATAAATGCTGCGTGGAGTCATCCAACCAAAATGCGGCGTGAACACAACCAATCAGCTTGTGCAGCGCACAAGTCCCACCCCTGAAAGTTCCTGAACTTTGAAAAAGTACTACCTCATGAGCAGGGACTATCGGAGGGGGAAATATTTACCCGGAACTTCATTTAGACCCTGGTTCCTGCGGTGTAAACACATCGAGTACCAGCCCAAAGTTCCTAGTTCCTGGGGAAAGTTCCTGCGGTGGAAACGCGGCTTATGCAATTATTTTATTACACCCAACTCTAGCATGGCCTTTAATTCATCCTGTACCATTTTTTATTGTGTTCAGGTAAACAATAGGGATGGCTGTGCACGATCCCCAAAAATCGTTTCGACATGGTACTCTATGAGGTCTGTGCGACCGGGCAGGGGTAAAACACATCAGCAAAATCTGCTTGCAACTTGGCTAAATCGGTGAGCTGCCGCAGAGAGAGGTGATCTCCCCCCGGGACAAGAGCAATCGGTTTGGTTTTGACTGCCTTTTAGCGCTTCTGGTCCAAGATCTTCCTCTCCAAAACGACCACTGCTAACTTAACCGATGTCACCTCATTCCAGCGTTTTAAAAGATTGAGATGATAAATTCGACATGAATCACCCCTGTCCGTTAATCTTACCTCATTCGCGAGTAACTTTGGACTAGACAGTAAGTAAGACAAGCAGTTTATCTTGCAGTGTACATTGAATGCCTCTTGAATGCCCCTGTTGTAGAGCTGACTTTGTCTGCCCTTTGCCTGGAGCAAATTCTTCATAGAGAGCCGCAACAATGTGTGGAGTTTTGCTCGGAGGTCCACGAAATACTGAATTTCACTATGGCTATTTGAAGGCCCCTCCACCCAAGCCTCTCTAATGACGTCAAGCACCCCGTAGGGCTGACGACCATAGAGAAGCTTGGGTGGGGAAAACCCAGTGGAGGCTTGTGGAACCTCCTGCACCACGAACAGCAGGGGCTCGAGCCATTTATCCCAATTTTTTAATGAATTTACGAACCATAAATTTCAAAGTGCAATTAAATCGTTCCACCAAGCCTATGTCTGTGAGTGATAGACGCTGGTGCGAATCGATTCAGCATCAATTCAGCATAGAAGAAATTGTGCATAACGGCACTGCTTCCAAATATCGTGTTGCATAATCAACTAAAACTAATGCAAAATGATCGTCCGCATGCTGAACCTTCTAATGGCCTGATGAGGTCCATACCAGTTCTCTTGAAGGGGACCTCTTCTAATGGTTAATGGGAGCAATGGCGCTTTTGAAATGGCCGGTTCCTTAACCAGCTGACATTCACGCCAACCGCACACCACCGGCAGACGTTCTAGTGAATGCCCGGCCAAAAGAATCTGGCCATGAGACGATAGCGTGTCTTTGCTTCCCCCAAGTCACCTGCCATGTGACTATAATGAGCCGCCTGGAAAAACATTTCCTGACGGCTTTTTGGCATTAATAACTGGGTTGTATCTTCCTTTGTCGGGGTGTCTTAGGCCACCCGATACAACCTATATTTTATAATAAAAAATAGGGATAGGAGAGTGGCTGTCAGGCTGAAGTAGCTGTCCGTTTACGGTGCGGACCTGGTCATGTGCGTTTTTGAGCATTTCATCACGAGACTGCTCAACAGGAAAGTCATCTAACTCAGGCGGTAATAGCTCTGCCCTCGTTCTCGTTTCTTCTAAGACAGTCTGTGAGCATGCCGGAACAGCATCTACAGCCTGAGCCAAGGCTTTTTCCTGTCACTAGCCCTGTTCCCCAAGAGGCATCCGCACACAAAATTCCCAATAATTGTGAAAAAGCTGGGTAACGGGTAGTCCACCCCATCCCCATGCACACACCTCTCCTTAACCTTGCGGCTTGCATCCAACATCCCTAGCTGCATCAGACTTTGATGAACAGAGGTTTGGTTACAGCCTGAATCCACCAAAGCCTGATATATACCCCTCTTAATACTCACAGGTATTTGGTATTGCCCGGCTTGATCGAGGCAGCCAACAGGGAGTCGGGGACCCGTATCAATGTTACCACTTCATTCACTGGGCACCGGTCCTGTCCTGGAAATGACCCGGTCCCCGCATCTCCAGCAGGCCGGCCCAGGCCTTCCCGCCACCCCAGCGGCAGAAGGATGACCAAGAGATTGGCGGAGAGAGGAGAAAGGTGTAGATGGAGCGACTGCTCCAGTGCTCTCTGCCGCGTCCCCACATGTCCCAGATCTATTCCCCTGGAAAAAAAACATTCACGCTGTGACGCGTTGCTTCGCGACCTAGAAACAGGAATAGGCTGAAAGAGAGAGCAGGAAGAGAGGGAGAAGGGTTGGAGAGAGAGTGGTTAGGTAGCGGCTCGCCGACCCCGGGGCACACCACCAGATGATTTTCAGCCAGCTGGATGGCCAGGCATCCCGGAGCTGTTGGGCCATCATGAAAGGTCGGCTGCTATCCCCCAGCTCCACTGACCGGAAGCACTGATGATGTCGGTCCGGGGAGTGGCCAACCCAATGAAGGATGTCCCACTTCAGATCGTTGTAGGCAAGGAGGTTCGCTAAGGTAGCTGTTGCGCTGCCACCTGTGCTCCCTGGACAGCAGTGGGATCAGGTGCACCGGCCATTGGGTGCGCGCCCACCAACATGTCTCCGCTGTCTTCTCAAAGAGGTCCACGAACGCCTCAGGGTCATCCTGTGGACCCATCTTCACCAGTGGGACGTGGAAGATGGTAGGGCCTGCGTCTGGGGCGACCTCACGGCCAAGCAAGCTCCGGATGACCTGCTGAACTTCCTCCTGTGCCTGGACCAGCAGACAGAAATTATATTCCTGTTCTAGTCTGAGGTCCATCAGCGCTTGATGTTGAGTCTGGTGAAGACCGGCGAGCGACTTGACTAGCTCCGTAAGCAGCGTTTTCTGAGCTGACTGCATGGCGGCTGGCCAACTTCTTCATTGTGGGTTTCGGGCACCAATGTAAACCATTCAAAATAAAAATGACAAAGAAGTCAGGGTGGCGAGAAAAACTGAGTCCTTTTATTTTGTCTCCAAAAATAACAGAAATAAATCAACTCAGGCGTTCAGCCTCGCATCCAAACACAAACTCAAAATTACAGTCCAAACGTGTAGTCTCTCTCTCCCTGTTCGAGGTCTGTGGTTATATCCCGTTTATATCCTGCGCTTATATCCCGTTTCTCCGCCAATCACTGGAAATAGAGACAGGTGTTAGTTATCATGCCCTTGACCTCCTTATCCCCGCTCGTCTCTGCACTCGTTCCCCCTCTGCAGACTTTGCATTACCATGCCCCCTCGCCACAAACATGGCTTTATTTCTGAATAAACAGGGATAGCTCACAGCTATACAATATGTCAGATTGCTGAGGGAGATCATTTGAGATGCATTGTTTCATTTTAAAACCTTGTCAATAGGGATGCACCGAAATGAACATTTCAGCTGATACCGATAATTCATTATATTTGAAAGCCGATAACCGATATATTGGCCGATAAACCACATTTTTCTATAATTTTTGAGAGCCTGATTACAAAAACAAAAGTCTGACCATTAAAAGACATTTCCCAAGCACCATTTATAATGTTCTCATAATAGTTTTTGTAGCATATATGACAGACTTGCGCTGCACATGTTGCACTTAACTGTATCTTCCTTTTTGAAAGAAGATATAGAGAGAAGATTCCAATCATAAGCAATTTAAAACCATCATGGTGAACAGTGGTCATCTGAAATGTCTCAGCTGAAGGAAATAATCCATTATTTATTGGCTTTAATATATCAGCCAAATTTTCTTAACAGGCTGATAACGACAACATCAAAAATGTACATATATTTCGGCTGATACCGATATAGTGGCTGATGTATCGTGCATCCCTACTTGTCATATTTTTGTCAAATTCTGACTGCTATAGGTCTGTGTAGGCCTTCGGGCTGATTTCCTCCACTTATATCATTTGTGAAAGTGTCAATCATACTGAGTGAACATAGAAATATAAAACACCATACCGATGGTGTACACCTCCCACACCATATAGATGGTGTTTAATATGTTATACCCTGCAGCGTCAGATGTTTAGTTTAGTCAAGACCCACATTTATCTTAATAAAATTGCTTTCATATAAATAAAACTTTAGATGAGAATAATTTTTTTGGTTGCTTTCGTTGGCATATTAAGATATTTTACATGACAATAGAATAAAACCCTGAGCCATTTTAGCTCTGCTTCATTTGTTTTGATTCATACTGTGTGATGAAGCTAAAGGAGTCTAATTTTACCAGCTTTTCTCCCTCCGCTTAACACAGTGTTCCCTCTGCGGATTTAAACCAATATTGGCTTGTTGGTCACTCAGTGCTCTTTCATCGCTTTCCTCTTTCATGGCATTATCGTTTTTCCCATCTGCATGTCCTCTTTGTCTTCTCTCCCTCTTCTCTCCTCTTTTCTGCATCAACGTTTTTGGCAAACAGCTTTGTGTTATTCATCCAATCATCCGTTCATCCATCCATCTCTCTGTCTGTTCATCCATCAATTACTCGCTCTGACAGGTGTATGACAGACAACTGAGCTTTTCATCCCAAAAGAGCTAATGTAGGTTTTGTGGGTCTTGGTGAGTTCTGATGCACCATGATCCTTCTGTATAATACATATTCTACCATTTAAACGTGAGTGACAGTATGTGTTTGTTTGTTTTTTAAATTAATTAATAATTGTATTATGCAGGGATCCATCAAAAGTGACAGTAAAGAAATGTATAAAATTAGTACAAATGACATATTTCAAATAAATGCTGTTCTTTTGCAATTCAAATATTCCTTACGGATTCCACAAAATATTAAGTAAGCACAACTGTTTTAATAATAATGAGAAATGTTTCTTGAGCATCAAATCAGCATATTTTCTGAAGGATCATGTGACACTGATGACTGGAGTAATGATGCTGAAAATTCAGCTTTACCAATACAGTAAAACATAAAAAATTTACAATAAAATAGAAAAAAGTCAGTTAAAATTTGTTAAATATTTGACAATATTACTGTATTTTTGATCAAATAATAATGCAACCTTGGTGAGTAGAGACTATTTATATATAGACTATATATATTATATCTGCTTGTGTATAATATAATATTATATAATAAAATAATGTATTTGAGCCTGTGGTTGTGTCCTGCAGTCTCATGCCTATATTCTGGCTCTCTTTTTAGGAGCTTTGATTTCATGGTGCTGATTATTTTTCTTCAGGTCCACTCAAGGATGAAGCCCAAGGAACCCAAGATTGTCTTCCTTTCAGTCCAATCACAATGAAGCAACCCCCGCCAAAGTATCACAACCTCTCCCGCCTTCTCCAGAATCCCTCTCCCTCTTTCTTCCTTTCTCTTTCCTTGGTGCTTTCTTGGAGCCATACAACTTACTTAAATAAAGACTTAACGGCATTGGGATGAATTCAGGATATGAGGAGGGGTCCCAGACTTAAGTCATCTATCTGGGCCAAAATCACACCTGTCTTGTACCCATCATGATACTGTAGGACAGTATGTGCCTTTAGGTATCCCCGTTGAGCATATCTGAGTGATATTGGTTTCTGGTATTTGGGGTGTCAAAAGTGTGTGAGACGGGGTGTGGTTCACTTCTTGTGCCATTGTAAGTCCAAAGAGAGTAAACCCTCTACAGTTAAAGAGGGAGGGACGCAAGTGCCAACATCTCAGAAACAATCAGTGTCATGGCTGACTGGAACCTGGTAAAATGATATGCAATAAGGGTAGAGTTCTTTTATTTTCCACCATGGTGGCCATCTCTCCCCTAAGCTAATCCTGACCACAGTGAACAAGTGTCTGATTTGCTTAAGTCAAGTATGGAAATGACACATATTGTCTAGACTGATTCACATATCACATATAACAGCACTGCATAATATGGCCTTAGCAGATGTAGCTCCCACTGCAGTATTTACAGTCAATATTCTTGTGCCTTCACAATGCTTAACTATGATCTTTTCCCAGAGCAGAGTTAGAAGAGGCTAAAATAAGTGCAACCATGGATGATGTCACTCCCTTAAATATTATGTAAAAAAAATAAAAATGCAGGGACAAATGTCTGCAGTGTCTCAGAAAATACAGAAAGGATTTTAGAAAAACACTACATACATTCAAAAGTTTGGAGTCAGTAAGATTTTTTTTAAGAAATTCATATTTTATATAGCAATGATGCATTAAATTAACCAAAAGACACATTTATAATGTTACAAAAGACTTCTATTTTCAAATAAATGTTCTTTTGAACTTTCTATTCATCAGAGCATTTTAGAATGATTTATAAAGGATCATGTGGGTGCTGAAAATTCAGCTTCACCATCACAGAAATAAATGACATTTTGAAATTATGTTAAAATAGAACGTTTTTTTAATGTTATTTTTTAATTACTGTTATCAAATAACTGGGTAGTCTATACAACCCATTAAAGTGAAATGTAATGAATAGGGTTGTGTGTTGAAAACAAATATTGAGAAATGAAAGTAATGTTTTAAAAGTGTTTTTGAATTACACTTTATATCTTAACATAATCTCTTAAATGTTACTATGTTCAATAACAAGTTACTTTGATCAATAATGAATTATAGGGGCACACAACACACAAAGACACTAGTTTCTCAGTATTACCTAGAGATTGTTTTTGAGGGAAATATTTTATTAATGTAGAAAAAGTAAGAAGTTGAATGTGTTTGTGAGATAAAGGTAACGTCACGTTTAGTCACTTTTTGTTTTGTTTTGTTTTCAAGGACTTTTAGTATGTTTCTATTTGTTTCCTGTTTCCTTTGTTTTATGTTCCTGCTTGTTCCTTGGTTGTCATGACAATTCATTATATGATTAATTAGAGCACACCAGTTTGTATTTTAGTTCATTATTTTGTGGATATAATGCCCTCAGTTTGTTTAGTTCATTGTCTGGTGTTGTCTGTTTAAACACTGATACTTTGAGTCTCTTGTTTGTTTCATTTTGTTAAAGCGATGCTGCTGTTTGAACTCAAACCTTCCTCTTCATCATCCTTTGTGGATCTAATAGTGACAGGTAGAGAGGGAGAAGTTGATATCACAAGAATATGTTTGTCAACGCTTCTGGATTTCAGCATTTATTATTCATACATTCTTACTCGTCTGACCTTCATCTAACTCACAATTATAGAGAAATACAAGCTGACTTATAGGGATAGTTCACCCAAAAATGTTAATTCTGTCATCATTTACTCACCCTTAAGTTGTTCCAAACCGGTATGAATTTCTTTCTTCTGCTGAACACAAATGAAGATATTATGACGAAT
>FLSR01000584.1:54610-72882 GCA_900092035.1 Leuciscus waleckii
AGAGAGAGAGAGAGAGAGAGGAGAGAGAGAGAGAGAGAGAGAGAGAGAGAGAGAGAGTATGACCTTTCCAGAAGTTGATTTAAAAACGAACTGTTTAAAAAAAAAAATCGTCCAAGATGCCTTTTGCATGTTTATAAATAGATTGAAAGCGCCATCGTGTGGAGAGATGAACAAAACTTAACAATAACACGATTGACAAAATCACGTCGACTTCAAATGTCTTTTAAATAATTTAAAATTTTAATTAGATCTATATAAGTAACGAGTATTTATGTATTATTGTTATTCGTAAGACTGTTTGGTTCAGACAACATTTATTAGTTTAATTAGCTCTTTTTAGTTATCAGCTCTTTTTGTAGATACAATTCATCTGCAAGTACAGGGCATACTACACACACTATCAACATTTGTCTAGTAGCACATTTGCGAGATTTGAAATTCCTACGTTGATGGGAAAAAATGTTGATCCTCCCGACGATGTGTTGTCATGCGAGAGGCGGTGACCCGTGGTGACCCCGGGCCAGAGACGCACACAATCCTTTAGCTTCGCGCGCCACCGTGAGTCTCCTCTGCATCACTTCACACGAGACACATTCAGCATTGTTCGCGCATCACAATAGAACATCCTTAAAATTCAAAAAAATATTGTCCAAAAATACAATATAGAACTAATCACTTGATGATTTAAACTTTAGAAACAGCTTTTCTTGTTTTTTCCCCCTTCATAAATGTAGCCTATCTTAAAAATAAATACTATGATTGAATGGCGCCCTCTTGCTCACCAGCACGTTATTGTCATTTGCAGAAGTACAACTAAATACTTGTTGAAAGAAAGAAAGAAAGAAAGAAAGAAAGAATGCATTTTGGTAACACTTTATTACAATGTCCTTGTTACACCAAACCCTAACCCCATGGTATGTACATGTAGTTAATTATTATTACACAGTAGCTAGGCCTACTTAAATGCATAATTACACTGTAACACGGACACCTAAAATAAAGTGTAACCAGAATATTTAATTAAAGCTTTTTGTTAGACTTTCAGATCTTGTTTATTCTTAATCAGCACATTTTAGAGTAAACCATAAATCAAATTTTTTTCTTGTTATTAAATATTTTACAAATATAATGTTAGTTAGACGATTAGTGTTGGTGGTCAACAAAGAGGAATATTTACTGATGTGCAGTGCACACTATTATAGAGCATTAAAATAACAAAATTGTTAAAAATAATTATATACTAGGCTAATTAATAGAGAATTTTTAATAGAGTCATTTTATAACTCATTTATTATACTTAACTTCATGGTGCACAACAAAACAAACAAAAACCAAAAACAGAGCTTCATTGTGTCATTAGTGAACATCGCAGTTGATCACAACAGTGCGTATGTAAACGTTCCTTAAAACATGACCAATTGCAGTCGTTCTTTCAATTTATACGCGTAAAGATATGTGACGGGTGTTCTGATTGGTCGAGCGCCCAGTTTCCTATCTGAAAACAGCGCGGAGGAGAGCCATACACGCCTCTAAATAACAGCTGTGTGGACGCTACATTCACACCATTCAGGTTTGTGCAATTCTACTTTAATCTTGGCTAGACTATTCCTACTCCTGTCGATGAAACTGAATAAAACTTCCGAAACGTGCATATGTATCACGAAGAATGACGTCCAAATGCATATTGTTGGTTTAGTGCATCGCTCAGCCTGATCATGAATTATCAGTTTAACACTAATTTTAAATGCACTGATTACGCCTGCAGCCAGAAAAGTCCGACTCATTTACGCGAATCGGTTCTTTTGAACGGTTCTTTTCAGCCACTTCAAAGCACGATCATTTTCCACGGCGTAAATATCCTTTCTGCATCCCAAATTAGCAATAGGCTATAGACACATGATGTCCCCCCCCCCCCCCCCCCCCCCCCCCCCCCTCCTTTTTTTATTATTTTCTTCCCGCTATTAATTTAAACAAATGTTACTACTTAAATAATTTTAGATGCTGCTCTGTTTCGCATGCCATTTCTGTTATTTATCTATTAAAGTAACATTCCCCATCAATCCTCCTTTCCCGCCAAACGCATACCATCACTCACTAATCAGTCATAACACATCGATCATGTCCATCATCAGTTATCGGATTTATATTGACTCGAAAACCGCTCTGACCGATTTTGTCCGTTCAGATTGATTTTGTGAACTGGATCAGCGATTCATTGAAAAGATCCGATTCAAAAGAACGAATCATTCACGAATTTGACATCGCAACGCATGAGCGCTGAAAGCGCTTCCACATTTGCCAGTTAGTGAGCAGCAGAAAGTCCAGAAAATATGAAAACGGTCTTCTAAAAAATATAGGATATTCATGTCTTATCCCAACACGAATTTCCTTCGTAGCCTACTCCTCTGGCAGAGAAGGCTGAAGAAGTTGAGTGGAGGATCTGTGTGAAGAAGACAAAGAGAGGGGAGGACGCTTTTCGGAGTCTCGCGCGCTCTATTGTTAGTTAATTAGCTAATTCAGAACAGAATCGGATAAAGAGACCATGCATCCTTTGTCCACGACATGTTGTGGCATCACTCCTTGTCGTTTAACTCCCATTCGCTTATCCAGATCACTGGCCATCACAAATTAGATGGCATCCTGAAATAGCCATACATCTCTATTACAAATAAGGTTTAACTTAACACTTTACCTTATTTCATCAGCAAACCTTAAACATAAACATAACATTTATTTGATGCAAAAAAAGTGTTGACTTTGTCCATTAAAGATTTTAAGAAAACATACAACAGAATGGTGCAACAGGTCTGCTGACAAGACCTCTTAAACCAGATCATTTGGCCTAATTTCGTTGATGCAGGGCTGAAAGATGCACTTATTTTTGGACCTTAACCTCCTCGGAAGAATTATATTTGTCATTTATTAAACTTTACTTATTTCGACGGATTTGCATGAAAAATCTGAAAGATATGAATTCAGTTTTTTTTTTTTTATATATACTGTGGTAAGAGACGGTTTTTAGCTTGTCTGCTCATCATTCTCATGTCAGGTAAACTCATTTCTTTTTTTGTGCAAAACAGAAAGTTGTGTGTGAATATGTTGTGATTGAGATGAGATTTTCAACTTGTAAACAGCGGAGCTGCGAATTATGGCAGCAGACACGCTCAGGACTCAGGAGATTGGAATGTCTGCAATTTTGGCTGTCTAGCAGGCTGATTTAATTTCCTTTTGTTTTTCTCTTATTCATGCAGACAGTTTGTTCTGCATCTTCAGGTTTTGTTGGTCAACTTAAGTTACATCACTTTTCTCAAGGTTTAGGTTGCATAGCAAACTTCTTGTATGTTGATAGTCTGAGTATTCTCTGTTGATAGACCATTTTGCCAGAATCTGTTAGAATATTTTATTGAAGTACAAGGTGAGTCACTGGTGAACAATCCACCATGGATGGGACTGGTAGCCCTACCCCAAAATAACACCTGTTGCTGTGGTTTGTTACCAATAAAAATGTTTTCTCATCTCTGTTATTTAAGATTTTCGACTTAATAGACTAACAGATAAAAGAGCCTGTCTCAAATTTCAGATCTTCCGAAACTGATATCTCTTGTAAGTCTTTCCTCTCACAAAAAACAAAATTGCCCCCTGGCCGTCTGTAGAACGTGGTGTGTATTATGTGCTGCTCCACTTTTAAACTCCTTATAGAATGCTTTAGGTGTGGTTCAGCTGGAAAGAGTTCAAACATGACCAAACAAGCCCATTTCAGGCCATAATCTAGAGTTCTAGCTTATGTAAGATTAAGTAATAATAGGAAATTCAAATGAAATGTCCTTAAACAGGCATAATAAGTAGAAAAACAGGTCACACTTTATACCTTAACTACATAACAATAAACACCTACAAGACTGAATTGACTGTAATTATTACACGCTATTCTGGAAAATTTCCCCATTTACTGCTAATGAGTTTGAGGTTATAGGTTCAGGAGGGTTATGGTTAGGATTATAGGGGTAAGAGTTAGGTTTTGGGGTAAGGCTTGGGTCAGGTCGGGGTAATGTTATGTTATGTTAATGTTAATAAAATGCACTTTAAATTGCATTACAATGCACTAACATGTTGTATTAAATGGTTAAGAACAACACTGTTAGAAATTTCTTGTAATTTTACAGGAAATTCCTGCTAATAGTTGCCGTAAATTTACTGTAAACAGTATACAGGACTGTTATTGTAATACTTAATACAACATCCCTACTGTAATTAATTACAATAATCATGTAAATTTACGGGTATTTGCCAGGAATTTCCTGTAATTTCACAGGATAGAATACTGTAAATATTACAGCAAAATGTTATATTTACGGCAACTCAGTAGCCAGGAATTTCCTGTAATTTCACAGGATAGAATACTGTAAAT
Organism: Leuciscus waleckii; assembly: GCA_900092035.1. Classification (NCBI taxonomy): domain Eukaryota; kingdom Metazoa; phylum Chordata; class Actinopteri; order Cypriniformes; family Leuciscidae; genus Leuciscus; species Leuciscus waleckii. The sequence continues at coordinate 59,019 of FLSR01000584.1, forward strand.
ATTACAGCAAAATGTTATATTTACGGCAACTCAGTAGCCAGGAATTTCCTGTAATTTCACAGGATAGAATACTGTAAATATTACAGCAAAATGTTATATTTACGGCAACTCAGTAGCCAGGAATTTCCTGTAATTTCACAGGATAGAATACTGTAAATATTACAGCAAAATGTTATATTTACGGCAACTCAGTAGCCAGGAATTTCCTGTAATTTCACAGGATAGAATACTGTAAATATTACAGCAAAATGTTATATTTACGGCAACTCAGTAGCCAGGAATTTCCTGTAATTTCACAGGATAGAATACTGTAAATATTACAGCAAAATGTTATATTTACGGCAACTCAGTAGCCAGGAATTTCCTGTAATTTCACAGGATAGAATACTGTAAATATTACAGCAAAATGTTATATTTACGGCAACTCAGTAGCCAGGAATTTCCTGTAATTTCACAGGATAGAATACTGTAAATATTACAGCAAAATGTTATATTTACGGCAACTCAGTAGCCAGGAATTTCCTGTAATTTCACAGGATAGAATACTGTAAATATTACAGCAAAATGTTATATTTACGGCAACTCAGTAGCCAGGAATTTCCTGTAATTTCACAGGATAGAATACTGTAAATATTACAGCAAAATGTTATATTTACGGCAACTCAGTAGCCAGGAATTTCCTGTAATTTCACAGGATAGAATACTGTAAATATTACAGCAAAATGTTATATTTACGGCAACTCAGTAGCCAGGAATTTCCTGTAATTTCACAGGATAGAATACTGTAAATATTACAGCAAAATGTTATATTTACGGCAACTCAGTAGCCAGGAATTTCCTGTAATTTCACAGGATAGAATACTGTAAATATTACAGCAAAATGTTATATTTACGGCAACTCAGTAGCCAGGAATTTCCTGTAATTTCACAGGATAGAATACTGTAAATATTACAGCAAAATGTTATATTTACGGCAACTCAGTAGCCAGGAATTTCCTGTAATTTCACAGCGTAAACATTACCAAATGTATTACCAATTACACAAATACCAAATAAAAAATCTATTATTATTTTAGTCCATATAGTCTGTTAAGGCCACCTAATATAAAGTGTGACTGCAAAACACACATGGCGTATAGTTGCAAACACATTCTGTGTCTATTGCCAAGTGTTATTTTTAAAATACATTTTGGAAGCTAACGTGAATGCTTTCACATAACTAATGAATAACAGCTCTACTAAATATACTGAGCAGTATTAGCTATTAAACATGAATGAACATCAGAAGGTATGTTGAAAGAAATATATTCATATATATTCATCATATTTCGCTCAATCAGGCTGATTTTTTTTTTTTTTTTTTTAAAACCATTGCCTTGAATGTATTTCACCAGCTGCTGCGATACCCTGATAAACTGTGGAAAATAGGAAATATATTTCATGTGTTTTGGAGGTGGCGTGGGTTTGTAGAGCGCTCTGAAAGGAGGGTGGGATCTATGCTTTACAAATAGTGGTGGAATTTTTTATTCTTTTCAGAGAATCGTTCACTTTCAGTGCGTTCACCAAAATGATTCATTCTGATTCGTTCACTGATTCGTTCAGTGACAATTTCTTCATACTACATAAATACGCCAGCAGGTGGAGAAAAAAATTCTCTTTAAGTCAACGAATGTATTTACTGTTACAAAAAAACTGATTTGGCTTGTTCAGATGTGTGCCTAATTACTTATTAAATTAATAAATAAGTCTAAATAAGTGGTTCAGATGACCAAAACACAAGATTTTCTTGCATAATTAACATTTTAATTGTTTGGTCAGACATTTACACATTCATAAATCTGGGATTATATTAAACGTTGAGTTATGTTCTGTATGTTAAATATGAATATATAAACAATCGTATGTGCACACTGTGCTTTGCATCCTCTTTCTGCTGATTTCTGAATGAGATTGAATCACCTTCTAAATGACCGATCTACCGGTACTCTCATTTATTTCATTCACAAACGAAATGTACCAGTTTGTTCAATTCGTTCACGAACGAGATCTCTCTCGTTCAGACTCAAAACAGCGATCTCATTCAGTGATGGGCCAATTCGTTCAGGAGATTCATCCAACCAATTACCCCTTCACAGCCCGAACTGAAATGCTATTTGCTGACGTTACACAAATGAGACCTAGCTAACCAATACTGACATTTTTTTTTGTTTGTTTTACAGTTTTTAGAGAAGTGCATGACATTAATAAAACGTAATGAATAATTTTTTGATAAATAATACAACATGAACACAAAACACTGCTTCCAGTACTGTACAGTAGTAGTCAAGTAAATTGTTCAAAGTGCAAATTACCACAAAAATAAGTCTAAAACGCACAAATAAAATATAAGAAAAGCAGGTAAAGAGTAATTTAAATCAAGTAAATGTCAAGTGCCCCCTGCCCACTTAGCTCAAACCACGTAAAAAATGTTAGAAAGATGTTAATTTGTCTTTGTTACATTTAACCATCAGCTTGCGTTATTAAAGGGGAACATGGCAACTCTAGCCATTTCTTCGCTGACTTTCCCTTTTGTTGTCGCGTGTTTTCTCAACGAGCTCCCCCCACAGCTGTGGGCCGTATATTTCACAACACTTTTGTAAAAAAATCTCACTTGCGGCACCCTCCTCCCCCTTTCTACTGCTGCTCATGTGCATTTGTTATATGGGAGCCGGCCAACTTTATCGTGTGGAGCTATATGTCTACCGAGTGTCTACACAGTATCATATGGCGTGTGTGTTTATGTTGAATTGCCGTAAAGCAGTTTGTGTTTCTCGTTCGGTTGGTTTTCCGCCGGGGAACGCTGGGGGTGCGGGGGAAAGTCATCATTCTCACCAGAACAGGTTTTTTAACCATCCAAATGATTTCTAAAACGATTTATTAAGTTGAAATAGTTGGCAAGTTCCCCTTTAAACTATTTTCATTACAATGGTAAATTGTAAATTTATTTTCTTTGATGCAAATATGCCAACTACACAAGCCTAGCTCTATCTGTTTGCCATCATTATCGTTCAAACAACTGGTTCTTTTCGTTCATGAACGAGATGTCCCAGTTCGTTCAACTCGTTCACGAACGAGAAGAGCTCCTCTCTCTCTCTTGTTCAGACTCAAAAAGCAACTCGGTCACGGTCAGTGAAGGGCGTATTCGTTCACTACATTCAACAAATCTCATGCTTCGTCACATCTCATACTCAAAGGCTATTGGCTCGAGGTTTAGTCATTTTTTGACAGGTTGAAAAAGTCCACAGAGCTACCCGGTTAACTGAGCTGCGCATGACTGCTAATAGCGCCGCGCTGCTGTGGAGGAAGGGATTTCAGTGAACGAGAACGATTCGTTCACCTAAAGGATTCGTTCAAAAAGAACGATTCGTTCACGAACGTAAAATCCCTATTTCAAAGCTAGCTTGTTATTGTTTGGCCCCAACAATGGAAAAGTGGTTTATGGTTCGATTAGGGCTGGGATAAACGATTATTTTTTAAACGATTAATCTAGCGATAATTTTTTCGATGCATCGATTAATCTAACGATTAATTTTTTCAGCCCGATTCGATTCGATTATCGATTATCTCCCCATTAATTGACTACTAACAATTTATACATGTTGATTTACATATCTGAATGAAAAAACATGAATTCCTTAACATTGCAATATATGTTTATTGCTCTTAAAATTACAAAATAAAAACTATACAAGTGCAAAGTAATGCATTCTTAGTCAGAGATAGCATTCATAAAACCTTAAAGCCTTGAAAACACATAGCTTACTGAAACAAGCTTACTGAACACATAGGGCCTAGCTTACTGAAACAAGCTTACTGAACACATAGCGCCTAGCTTACTGAAACAAGCTTACTGAACACATAGGGCCTAGCTTACTGAAAAAAAGTTCTTTCAGATGAAAATAACAACAACTTGATGACTAGCATTCAATAAAAAAATTAAAAGGTCACCCAAAATACTTGTTTAGAGCAACTGAAAGAATACAGTAACCAATGTAAACTTGAGGGCTTTAAGCTAATACAGAGAGTGCTTTTCCAACAAAAAATAAATAAAAATGAACAGTGGGAGCCAGCAGCCTGTCATGTAGAAAAAAAAAAATCTCCGAATGCTCCACGTGAAACTTTGGTGTTCCGCCCTTTTTCTATCGTGTCTAATGATTTTGGTTAATATGCACGAGGGAGAGAGAGAGAGAGCAAGACGGCGCTCGTGTAGTTTGAAGACTGTGAGTGCGCGAGCGCGCGTGAAACTTTGGTGTTTCGCCCTTTTTCTATCGTGTTTAATGATTTTGATTTATATGCACGAGGGAGAGAGAGAGCAAGCAGCGCTCGTGTTGTTTGAAGACTGTGAGTGCGCGCGCGCGGCCGGGGCTCTCTCTCGTAGGCGCCCCAGCAGTCATTCTATTCTACATCACTCACCGATCAAATAAGGCTTTGACAGCCGCCAAAAAAAATATCAATGCAGAAAAAACCCTGGATTGGTTATATAACGTTGGACAGAATGTTGATCCGGCCATCGCGTATATTCAGCGCACATAAGGTAAACGTTTTGCAAACGTTTTTTAGAGAAATAAAAACAGGTCGACGAATCGATGCGCATATTTTGCGTCGACGTATTTTTTGCGTCGACATCATCGATGACCTCGACGCGTTGTCCCAGCCCTAGGTGCGATGATGTAAAACTATTTGTCGATGTCTTGCTCTGAAGGAGGCATATGCAAATACATTTGCCCTTGTGACGTCACAAGTCCCTCTATATCAAAACAGGCTGTTTTTGGAGCTTGCTTAAATAAATGCTTTGTTTATGAGTAGGACGTTTTAAGTTCTGAATCTTGCAGGATGTTTAAATGGTACAAAGACCTCTTATATGTTAAAAGATCAAGGCAAATTTTATTTCTTATGTCATGACCCCTTTAAAGGTTTGATTAGGTTTGTGTGCATATTTTTGGTATCCTGATTATATGTCAGAACAGCTGTTTGTTCTGCCTTCTCTCTCTCTTGTTCCATTGGCTTCCATTTGTGTGACAACCGAACTTTCCCAGCCTCCAAAATGATAAATAAAGCTTGTGTGTGTGTGTGTGTATGTGTAGGAAAACTGTTTAATATCTCAGTTGTTTCTCTTATTCAGCATCAAGATTAAATGGAGAGCAAGTTTGCAGAACCTTTGGTTGAGTTTCCTGAGAAAATTAAGATCTCGGTTTGTATCTATTTGTATTTATCCTAAACAATTTTAGAAGAAACATCTAAAGGGAAGTTTAAAAATAAACTTCTTTACATCGTGCTATGAAAGAACAATCATTGAGCAACACAAAGTTCCTCTGGGTTCTACTGAAGGACTTTCTTTCTGTCTGTCTGTCTGTCTGTCTGTCTGTCTGTCTATCTGTCTGTCTGTCTCTCTATCTGTCTCACTCTTTCTGTCTTTCTCTCAGTGGGCTGATTGTAAGTGTAGCTCTGTCATTGGTTTGTGCTCTTTGCGGCCCAAGTATGGAGAGAGGTTAGCTTTCAGTTCGAGAACAAGCTCTGCCAGAACGGCCATGTGATTTTCCCATCTGTGGGCCAGATACACGCACAGCTGCTTCCCCCTCTCACAAGTCTCATGTGGGCATAAATGCACAGTACATCTTTAATGAATAACCACTCTTCATGTTTACACTAGCACTGTGCAGCACCACACAAACATTTAAATCTTAAACGACACTTACACAAATTCAGGGCACTATTGATAAGCCGTAATTACTAATGTTATGGCCAATAAACAAACAAAAAATAAATAAGCAAATAATATAGAAAAATAAATGAACTGAATGCTGCATCACAGTTAAATATTCAACGTCAACTGTTTCTGACAGTTTCAGCTGTTAATTACAAAAAACACTAATATCATCTGATAGTGGAGCTGATATATTGTGTATCTCTAGATAATTAAAAAATGTAATAATAAACCACCCCTCCTCCCCTAACATTACAGTAATGTTATTTATTTTATGCTAATGCAAATTCAGATCTTAAGTGTAATTAAAATAACGACTCAATGCAAAATATTGCTTTAATGTTAACACTAATGTTGGACAGTCTTATTGGCCATTTGTTTTACTTTTTTTACGTTTGATTTTTGGTGTGAAATGTGACCCAGACATGTTCTTGACAGCGACACGTTCTGTGAGATTTGTGAGAGAGCTTATTTTCTGGCACATGTGGAATGTCTTCCTTATTTTTTCTCTTTATCCATGTGAAATACTGTATTTTGTTTGAGTACAGAGTGTTTGAGTTAGCACACATCTCTTGTTCTCGTATTACAGAGCAGATCTGCTGCACTACTATCAGCTACTGTGCTGTTCAGCAAGAATTTCACACACACGTACATACACGGCAATGTCAGCTCTCACGTCTTTGGATTGGATTTGTGTGCTTATGTTTCAGAGATAAGAACAGCAACAGTACGCTTTGTATTGATGTGTGGGATGCCAGCATCTCCATGTGTTTTGAAGCATTTTAAAAGACTCGCTCACGCACGACACAAGCATACACGACTGCATCTGGTAAAACAGACTACAGGGCATAAATACTTGAGCCAACAGCTATAAAAACATTCGTGCTGCATTGAGGAGTGGGAGACGCTTGAGAAAAAGAAAAGGAGAAAACGAGGGGAAATTCAGTGACAGTTTATAGTGAAAGATTGATAGAGAGCGTGAGAGAAAAAGAAGAGAGACCCACGTGGTGGTATTGCTGTCCGTGAGGGTCATTCTGCTATCATAGCTATAGTTTCCTTCAGCACTGCTTAGGTCAGTTTAACTGCAACACAGACACAACGCAAACAACGCAATTACAATACAGCTATTACTCACTAACACGAAAAAACCTAACCAGAGCTGCACAGTAAGTATTTATTTTTTGTCGTTCAGTTTTGATTCCATTATAAAAGTGGCTTTATGTCAAGCTGTGTGTGTTTTTACCTGTGCTGCTGTGCTGTGGATATAGGACTGTCCCTATAGAAGTAAGGTAAATGTGGGTAAAATTTGGGGGCATCCTCAATTGGAAAATCAATTAATAAATAACCCTAATATTCATGAAATGTCCTCATTGAGATAGCTGTGTAAATGTGGGTGTACTTCACATACTCCTGGGTAAGTTCAAGGTCAGACAGAGGCACTGGGCTTTTAGTAGAGTGGAACCGAGAGAAAGTTTTTACCTTGAGAAATATATATATATATATATATATATATATATTAACATTTTATATACATGTATAGTGTGCATGAGTGTGGGTGTGTGTGTGTGTGTGTGTGTGTGTGTGTGTGTGTGTGTGTGTGTGAGAGAGAGTGAGAGTGAGAGAGAGAGAGTGTAACAGTGTGAAACCCTACCCTACCTAACCCTACACTAACAAAGACTTCTGAGGTGAAGACCCACCATATTATCGACAACACATTAACAGTGCTGTTCACAGGCTTTATCACTCATTTTCACCCTCTGCATGAAGATGAAGTGGTTTCAGAGATATTATCAGGCATTAGCTGGCTAACACCTCACTGATGCAGGGAAGCTGTCAGCCTTTAGTGAAGGTTTCCATCTTTAGTGTGAGAGCATGGAAGTCAAGTCAAGCTGCAGAAGTTTCTTGGGTCTCAGCTGAATGAAGGGCCCTCATTACTGTCTGTAATCATAGTCCACTTCCATGAGGAGGGCCTGTTCAGAGATACACTGCCGGAGGCTATAGGCCAGGGATGGGCAACTTCGGTCCTGGAGGGCCACTGTCCTACAGAGTTTAGCTTCAACCCAATCAAACACACCTGAACAAGCTAATCAAGGTCCTCAGGATTACTAGAAATTACAGGCAGGTGATTTTTTCAGGGTTGGAGCTAAACTCTGTAGGACAGTGGCCCTCCAGGACCGAAGTTGCCCATCCCTGCTATAGGCTGATGCAGCTGAAATATTTATTTGAAATTTATATACATTTTTTTAATGGCCCTATTGAAACAATGAAACAAACCAGAGACATACAGGGATAAAATGAAAGATTGTGACTGTCTTTCTCAGCTGAGTTGAGTGTCCACTGATTATGGGATAAAACAGGCGTGTGTGTGTATGTATAGGGATGCACTATGATATTGACTTTCTGGCTGATTTTATAAATCTATACTAGTTTAAGAAAATGAAAACAGCATCACAACATTATAATGTAGTATGTAGAGTATGAAACCGATAATAACTGGGTTTTAATACATTTTTCTAATTTATTAAATTAGAAAAATAAGTAATAATAACAAATTTAAGTAAATATAATTGATATAATAAATATAACAGAATAATAATAAAATCAACTATGTATTGTGCACTCCTAGTTTACTGTAACAATACATACTTTTTAAAATGATTCAGAGGAATTCACTTATGTTTGTGTCACAAATTGCTCCAAGACTTGGATTGGAGATCCAAACGCAGCTTTATTAGGGTAATCCAAAATTGTAATTCAAATATCAGACGAGATCAAAAATACAGGGCAAACAATCCAAACCACAACTGAGTCCAAAATCAAATCATAGGCGAACAGGGAAATCCAGGAATCCAGGCAGGTGATCGAAACCATAACACAGGAAACAAAAGAAAAATGCCCTGTGACACAAACAAGACTTCACAAAGAATGGCAGAAAACACCAGGCTTAAATAGGCAGACCTAACTAGATAATGACACACCATGGAAGTGACCAAACAATAATGAGTCCAGGCAATGGGTTATGGGAATTGAAGTTCATAATGGGAAATCAAGGGAGTTGGGAGGAATACTCTATGGTGGGGATCTGGGCATTTCAGCTGGTGGGTGTAATAGTTTGAATGCAAATCTCATACTTCTTCATTTTTGTACAAAACGTGTTTTCTTTGACAATCACTTTAATGCCAATCACAATCATTTTAATAAGGACCAACAAGTCATATACAAAAATAATGTCAAATATTCGTCATAAATAGTACCAAATGTTGCATTCCCTTCAAAATGATTTTCAAATGACAATTAAAAGTGTGTCCTCCCCTGTGTTTTTCCTTTCAGACTTGAGTAAGCTGAATTGGCAAAGCAATGCAGGCCCAGGATCTGATCCGACACCTGCGGATGCCTGAGCTGGACGACGTGAGGCAGTATGTGCGCAGTTTACCCACTAACACCCTCATGGGCATGGGGGCATTCGCTGCCATCACCACATACTGGCTGGCCACCCGTCCCAAAGCCCTTAAACCACCATGTGACCTCGCCATGCAGTCCGTGGAGGTACCGGTAAGTGTGAAAATGCAGTTATTTTATGTAGTTTTATACCTAGGGGTAGGGGTTTAAACGACTTCAGATTTTTTTAAGCCAACATTTATGTGATAAAAGTCGAGTCGACAAGTCGCTGATGACGTCATTAATGAACAAATAAGCATGAACCTCGAGCTGAGACTAGAAAGCGGGTTGCCTTGTGCCGGGTTTTTGAGATGGTCCTCACTGCAAAACATGAAATCCAGGGGGAGGAGTTGGATCCAGATCCAACTCCTCCCACCTTACATATACCTAAACCTACCCATCTCCACCCCCTGATCCCTAAACCCACCCATAAACCTCCCAATCTTCACCCCTTAGATCTGGATCCAACTCCGCCCCCTGGATCTCATGTACTGCAGTGAGGTGCTACTGGGGTTTTTGCTCGTTCTAAATCAGATACAGATAAAGTAGCACATCAGTAAAGATTACATTGAATGCATTAGTGAGAGAGCGTTTGTGTGTGAATTTATTTTACTGTGCAGGGTTTCTCTACTGAAGCTGTGGGTTTTAGTCACTATAAGAAATATAGCTAGAACTTTTCCGTTTCTAAGCTATTTTATTGATAAATCACACAGTGTTGCTATACATTTCTGTGCTACTGAATGATTCTGTACAATGCTGCTGTGCATTAGTTTAGATCGGCGATTAACTTACATGTACAATAAGCTGTTTAAAACATGCATTCACCAGCATCCAGATGGTATAAACATCTCGTGGAGCGCTCTCGGAGTATGCATTCCCGTCCTTCGGATGAGACGTTAAACCGAGGCCCTGACTCACTCTGTTGGCATTAAAAATCCCAGGATGTCCTTAGCGTGACGCGATTCACGCACGCCAACTTTCATTGGCTCGTTCTGTAGACACTCGAAGTTGATAGGGCTCCCTGAAGTGATCCCAATTACGTCGTCACGTCGACGTTACGTCGAACGTGAGCGACTGAAAGGGAACTTTAATTTTTAGATGATTGACTATTGATTATACCATCAGTTGCACTTGAATATTTCTTGTTTCAATGTTACTAACCACCTCAAGCAAAGCTATTAAATATGTTGTACTTAAAAAATTTGATTCCATAAAAGTTTTGCCATAAAACTTTGGTAATTTGGTAATTCTTCATTGGAATTATTCAAAATGGCCAGTGGCCACCTGGTAAAAAAAACTTGCCAGCAGTTTGAGAAAAACTAGTGGATTCTCATCTCCAACAGTCGCTTAGCAGCCATTGGCTTGCAAATCCACCAAGGTCATAATTTCTCCACATCATCATAGATTGCGAAACTTGTAATGCATTAAAATAAACACGTTTTCAGTCAGATACCTTAGAACGCATTCTAGAGTCAAATCTATTTTGAAAGGCTGAAAGTGTCTCTCAGCTCGAGGTGCAAGATTTTAGTGATTATTTGCTCCTTTTAAAAGCGGTCCAGCAGTACAGACTGTGGCTTCCTCTGGTTAACCCAGCATATAAAGAGGTCACCCGCTGCATGTCACAAAACTCTGCTTGTATGAGCTGTCTTAAGTTGCCCATCTGTGTTCTCAGACATACAGTACTGTACATTTAAATAAATCTTAGTGCACAAAATATGTGCTGTGTTTTCTCGGAATCATGCATTGTGGTTTCTATAATAACCATGTTTAATTCCTGTCTGTAGAAGAAAAGGTTTAATACACTACCGTTCTAATATAATGTTTTTATTCAGCTAGAATGCATCAAATCGATCAAAAGTGACAGTAACAAAATTGATAATTCAATTTTTTTTTTCTATTTAAATAAATATAGTAACATAGAAAACAGTCATTTAAAATTGTAATAATATTTCACAATATTACATATTTGAACTTTTTGTAAGCAAATGCAGCCTTGGTGAGCATAAGAGACATATGCTCAAAAAAATTAACTACTAGCCCAAAACTTTTGAATGGTAGTGTGTGTGTGTTGAAAACATTGAAACCTACAGCTGGTTTTGGAATGCTTTTCATCACATTCCTGCTTTTTCCCCCCACTTCACATTCTGTCCTCATATGATGAGCAGTTTTGTGTGTACATATGTGCACAGACTGTAACGATGCCTAATAACAGCCTCTTTCACCCAGACGAGTGTAATTATAGATGTATGTCCTTGATCTCTGTCACTGTCTTTGGCTGAAGAAGAAAACACATAGGTTCTTGTATTCTCACTATTTCTTGTATGTTTGCTATGGTAACTGAAATGTGTTGGCAACAGATATAAAGCCTGTCAGATTCACAGAGCAACGACCATCTGTAAATTCTTTTAGCGTGAAGTCTTCCTTCCTTCTGCTGTTAATGGCCTGGTCCTTTTGTTTCATCAAACCCTAAAGTAGTGAAAGATTCGGTGACCTTTACATTTCTGTGAGTCTTATTTTCTTGTTTATTTTGACAAGTTAATGGTACTGTAAAAATTGTTTATGCATAAATGAAATTAGCATTTTGTTCTGGTGCTCAAATATCAAATGCACTGGGATGATTCACTGCTCATTTTACTCTGTTTGTGTCTGTTCATGCTGTTCCAGAGTATCTGTCTGGTGTGGAAGCAAAGCGGGAGCGGATTTGTAAGGAGTTGTGATTTGATTTTCTGGGACAGAACTACATCATAGTTCATTCGTTTTGTTTTTTCAGGGTAGTGAATACGCTCGTCGGTCTATCCTATTGGACAGTGACACATACATTACATACTACTATAAAGACGCTCGGACAATGTATGAGTTTTTCTTACGAGGAGTAAGAGTGTCAAGTAAGTCAAGTGGTCATTTAAACAGACATTAAAATCAACTAAATTAATAGTTCACATAGAGCTGCACGATTAATTGTTAAAAGATTGCGATCTATATATACATTATTCCAATATCAATGATTCGGCTATGTCTATTAAATCTTTGACAAGTACGATCACAGCGGACAATTAAATCTGTGTTCGTACTGCTGCTGACCCAGAGAAAGCAGTTATCATCATATATTGATATGAAACAGCTTTACAAACAGTCTTTTCAACCACACAGTATATATATATATATATATATATATTTTTTTTTTTTGGAAGTACTGGAATAAAGTTTTTTGCATATAAGATCGGAAGAGCACCACACAGTATATATATATATATATATATATATTTTTTTTTTTTGGAAGTACTGGAATAAAGTTTATTGCATATAAACACTGATGTCTGCCCTAGCGATCAAAATAGAGTAAATGACACATTTTGAAGTAACTTGCCACTTCAAATAAAGATTTATCAATAACATTGTTACACCAGTAGGTGGCGACAAGTGACCGTTTGTGAATTTGTCATTGACTCATTCATTCAAAAGATTTGTTCAAAAATGCTGATCCATCCTAGCCTGGTTCTACCAGACTCTCGTACATTTCATTTGTACAGAGAGTCTGGCCTCTCTCCATTGACAAGCGTTATCAGGTGCCCGGTCACCTGAACGACGGCCCAGACAGACTGCCCAGAGACAACGTTCCCCCCGGGGAATGGTCTCTGCAGCACCAGACGGTCAAGCGTTATCAAGCAACTCAAACTAGCGCACTCCCTCTGTTCGCTGATTGGACCGGTAAAAAAATTATGGGAGAAAACCAAAGAATACACCACAATCCCAGACGCAGTACTGAAGGGAAATAAAATTGAGCGGAAGTACGCAGGAGGGCGGAGCCAGGCTAGATCCATCCAGTAATGAAACAAGTCTTTATGAGCGAGTCATTGAATCATTCATTAAAACCACATTTTTTTTTTATGATTAATTCAGATTAATTAAATATTTTTTAAATATACCGTGTTGTTTAGTTGTCTATTCAGAATCGTGGGAGAATCGTGATCTCTATTTTAATTTAAAAAATATCCAGAATCGTGCAGCTCTAAGCTTAAAGTTTTGTCATCTGTTGAGATCTTTACATTTTTGTGATTTATTTTTTATAGATAATGGTCCTTGTTTGGGATCACGAAACACAAGCAAGCAATATAAATGGCTGTCGTATAAAGAGGTAAGTTCTCTTACGAGAGGTTCTCTCGTATTGCGTAAGTTAGCTTACGCTTCGGGTAAAGTCATCTTTTCTCGAGATATGAAGCCAAAAAATGATCCTTAATTTTTATTCATTGTCAACGCAGTGCAGCAGCTAGCAGACCTAGAGCAGGCTATCTAGCGCGCTCATTGGCTGCTCCGCGGCAACTGCAGCAGCCTACCAGTGAGCCTGGCGTGACGTCACGCCCGCACGCCCGCACGCCCGCACGCCCGCGCGCCCTCACGCGTCACAGCCCGCCAGAATGGGAGTGGCTTAGCGTATAAAAGGAAGGCTCGGAGGCTGATACCCTGATTTTCGTCTCTTCAGTGAAGCTCTCTGCATCGCTGGATCTCTGAGAGAAGCCGCCGCCGTCGAAGCAAGCGACACAGCAAGCAGAGGACAGCGCCTGAGGAAGCCGGACGATTCTTCGCCGCCTTCAGCCATCCGTGCCTGCTACGCTATCCGGCGTCATATCCTTTTACTGCTGTGTGTGTTCGCCGCTGCGACACATACTCTCGCTTCTAAAAGAG
>FLSR01000584.1:83744-111020 GCA_900092035.1 Leuciscus waleckii
ATTTTACCTACCAGTGCTGCCTAATAATATTTATCTATTATTATGGTGGCTGGTGGGTAACGTCTGGGTTATTATGACATCAACACGGGAGAGAGATAGCTCGCAAGCGTCTCTTTAACCCGAGGCACTGTCATACCATGATACTTAATACCCATAACATTACTATAGTAGAAGTTTAGGGATAAAATACATAAACAGAAACCGGTTTATTCCACGATCTTGACACCTCAGTGTGGAGATAGGGAAAAAACGGCACTCCCCGACGAGGAGGCTGAGATATAGAGTTTTCCTTATACTTTCACTCTCATATATGTTCGGCTGGCCAGTAATATTTAACTTAGCAACAGCATTATATGAAACCTCCTTTTATAAGCTCCTCTTTATTCAACAGAGTTATGAGCTGACTTGTTTATTTATTTATTGAAAACTCATAAACATCTGCCTTATTTTCTTTTATTTATTTATTTATTTTTAAACAAAAACACTAACGATACCAATTCCTCGGAACTGGAAATCGCAGCATGAGTGCCTCATCCCGGGGAGGAGAAACCGCAGAGCGTGCTTCTACCCGAGCTACGGCCCGTGGATCGAACAGGTGTTTGTTAGAACCATTTGCGATCCCCAAGATGCGCGTCGACGCCGTGCCTCGGCAGCAGCGGGACCCGCGCCTCGGGGCGGGCGCACCGAACCGTCCTCCTCGAAGAACGGCCGGCGGGAGCGGAGCGTCCTCACGGACAGCTTCTCGCAATGCTCACAGTCAGCCCCCTCGAGAACTGACTGTTGGCATGCTCCACTCCCACACAAGCAACACAAAGCTGAAGTGTGTGTCCCCACCCGTGATATAACGTGGGGAGGGAACAACACAACACTTGCTTGCTCTCTTTTGCCATAATAAATATATATATTGCAACTTGACAGACAACAATAAATATGACAAGGACAGAATACACAGATCGCTTGCTGAAGGCACAGAAGCTAACGCGATCTGTGTCAGCGGGGCTGCCTTATAGTTTCCTGGTCGATGACGTCACCCGCCTATGACGTCTCGTCTTTCCATTGGACTGATCATACACGTGCTTCATGACGCAATCACGCAGGGCGTTCCCACCGCGTCTCGACGCAGCTCGAGTTCCCTTGAAAGGGAACTTGCTTTGAGTGATTCTGGAGTGCGAAACACAGTCACTCTTACATTCAAATACAAGTTTTAGTTTGTTTTTCAACAACACAGTACACCAGTATTCAGCCTTGTTATAAATAGATTTATATTATAGAATTCTTCACATGCTTATGTCGCATCTACAATTAATTCTACTATATGGGCCATTCTACAAAATTGTTTCAAAGTCAGAGTTGGAAACATCTTGAAAATGTTTATTTTTCAACAAATTGTGATGTATGCAAATTGTATTATATCCAAGGTACACATTTCTAGTAATTGTGCAGTTAATTATCATATTGTATTTTCAGAAAGTTTTGGAATAATTTTCCTCTCCCAAAATTTGTCACTACCAAAACACAATAAAAATTTATTTAATAAGAAAGCTTTTTTGTTTACATCTACCTTGTAAATATATTTTTTGCTGTTTAAAAAAAAAAAACTTTTCACAGGTAAATCAATAACAATTACAATGTTAACAATATTTCAAGTGTAATTTATACGATTTGTTGTATTTTTAACCCAATCTTTCTTTGCAAAAGGCATTGAGTTAATCATACTGATTTCAAAGTTAAGGATTCATTAGTATTAGGGCTGTAGCTATCAATTATTTTAGTAATCGAGTATTCTACTGATTATTCCATCGAGTAATCGGATACAATTTTTTTTTATAAAAAGTGAACAACAGCCTTTTAAATGACTTAAAATACAGATAGGTAACACTTTACAATATGGTTCATTAGTTAACATTAGTTAACATACTAAGAATGAACAATACTTCTACAGCATTTATAATCTTAGTTAATATTAATTTCAACATTTACTAATACATTATTCAAATCAAATGTTATATTTGTTAACATTACTGTGAACTAACATGAACAAAGATTAATAAATACAGTTACAAATGTATTGTTCATTGTTAGTTCATGTTGGTTAATACATTAACTAATGCTGATGAACCTTGTTGTAAAGTGTTACCTAAATACATAATAACAAGCAATAATTATTTGTTCAAATAAAGTATCAAAGTAATCATATGGGTTTTATTGAACAACTCTGTTAAAGTACACCATGTAAAATAAATTATATAAACTAATATAAACATAACTTAGGCTATGTACATAAAAAAAAAAAAAAAAAAAAAAAACTCCAGGAAAGGACAACAGTTTGTTTTGCCTGCAGAGAGAGCCAATGGCTTGGTTAGACTAAGGCATGATCAAATCCTTGTTTAATATTGGCCAAACCAAATTTAATTCAAATGTCAACTTAATCTTTAATATTGGTCTCTTCTTTACGGTAGAGATGCAACAGCTGCTGTAAAAAAAAATAAATAAATAACAATAGCTTGTGTGCACGTCAAAACATGCAAACTCAGTGCAAGGGTTAAA
Organism: Leuciscus waleckii; assembly: GCA_900092035.1. Lineage (NCBI taxonomy): Eukaryota > Metazoa > Chordata > Actinopteri > Cypriniformes > Leuciscidae > Leuciscus > Leuciscus waleckii. Next base: position 86,292 of record FLSR01000584.1, read on the forward strand.
CTTTTATTTTGAAATTGCGATGAACAACAATTCGCATTTCAGAGAGATGTTTATGTATTATTCTCCTGTGTTGGCATTTTACAAATGAGTTGCGTTACGAATCTTCTGAAACGGCGCAAACTGCATACAGATGAACGTTATAAGCCACAAAAACGTCTCGGTTACTAACGTAACCTCGGTTCCCTGAGAAGAGGGAACGACTATTGCGTAAGTAGCTTACGCTATGGGAAAACTCCTTTTCTCGAGAATATGAAGCCAAAATAAAAAAAAACGCAGTGTAGCTGCACAGCATACACAGATGAGTGGCTAGCGCGGTCATTGGCTGTGCTGCGGCAACTGCATGAACCTATGACAGGGCGGCTCAGACGCGCGGTCCAATCAGGGCAATTCGCACCCATAGCCCGCCAGAATGGGCGTGGTCAGAGGCTATAAATATAGCCCCCCAAGTGTCATAGGCCAGGTTAAATCAACTGAAGCGATACACCGATTAAAGCACAAGCACGGCGGTTTACGCAATAGTCGTTCCCTCTTCTCAGGGAACCGAGGTTACGTCAGTAACCGAGACGTTCCCTTTCGAGAGGTCTCTCCTATTGCGTAAGTAGCTTACGCTATGGGAACTCCCTTCAAAACGCCGTGCGTGCTTGACTTCGCTCTAATATAGCCCAAGGCAGAAGCCTGAAGCCGTGAGAGTAAAGTTGGCACGGGTCTCTGGCTTGAAAGCCTTAGATTTCGCCACTGAGCCACAGGGGGAAAACACATAAGCTTTCAGTTAGCGTGAGCATATAAGAGCTCATTGGCTGCAATATTGATATTTCCAGCCGCCTGAACTTAAGAGGGGACTGAGAAATGTGTGAGAATTGGAGGTTGGTCCGGCCTCGGCGGGACTAAAACACTCTCTGTCCTCCTCTCGCTGTGAGTGACGCACGCGAACCTCTCTGTCCTCCTCTCGCTGGTGAGTGACGCACGCGAACGGGGGGGGGGTAGCTTTCTTGTAACGTAAAGAAAGCTAACCCCGGGTGCTGAACATTGCTTGTGACCGTCCGCTCTGACATCCCTTTTGAACGGCGCAGTTTGCGCGGCTCAAACAAAGGGAGAGAGAGCGGGAAGAGGGGTCGAGCCCGCAGGGTGGGGAGATCCATCTCGTCACATTCAGGACTGAGTGCAGCTTCTGCATGGTAACGGACCAGACAGGAAGCGCAGAGGATGTGACGTCTCCACCGACGAGTTGGTGCGAGGCATTTGAAACAACGCCTCGTTGGAAATTTCTCTTTTAGAAGTGTCGCGGCTGCGAAAACTTGGAATCAGGAAAGGATACGGCGCGCCGGAATGGCTCAGCAGAAGAGCGGTGAAGGCGGCAAAGGAAGCCGGCGTCCTCAGTACTGCGAAGCAGTGGCTTGTCCCGCTGCTGGGTGCCTGTCGACGGCAGCGAAGGCTTCAATCCGGAGTTTCAGCGAAGTGGAGGTTCGCTGAAGGAGATTAAATCTGGCCTATGACAGTTCGGGGGGCTTATTTATAGCCTCTGACCACGCCCATTCTGGCGGGCTATGACGCGTCAGGGCGCGAATTTCCCTGATTGGACCGCGCATCTGAGCCGCCCTGTCATAGGTTCATGCAGTTGCCGCAGCACAGCCAATGACTGCGCTAGCCACTCATCTGTGTATGCTGTGCAGCACCACTGCGTTTTTAAAATTTTTGGCCTCATATTCTTGAGAAAAGGAGTTTTCCCATAGCGTAAGCTACTTACACAATAGGAGAGACCTCTCGAAAGGGAACTCACAGCACGCAGAGATGGAGTTTGAGAAACCCGAGACACTGACACGTATATAAATGATGACAGTGATATGAAATATATTTGACTGTGATATGATATGAAATAATTATTTCTATTATTTTAGAAATAATAATAAACCTTGGTTAACGAAGGGTATATTGAAATCTTGTAAAAAGAAGAATAAGCTTTATCGGGACTTTGTAAATATCGGACAGTAAATGCAGAAAACAAATATAAAGCCTATAAAAATAAGCTGATTACTATAATGAGACGTGCTAAGAAAGATTATTATACAAACTTGTTGATGGAAAACAAAAGTAATATCAAAAGAATGTGGAAAGTATTAAGGGAGGTTATGGGCAGTAAATTGAAATATAGTCAGCCATTATACTTAATGAATGAAAAGAACGTCGAGATAAGTGGTGAAAAAATGGCTGATGAATTTAATTCATTTTTTGTCAATGTTGGTCCAAATCTTGCCAAAACTATACCACTACATAATGAAAATAAAAGTTGGACAGGTGAAAGCAGAGTCGTGCAATCCCTTTTTTTTTGACGAAGTTAGTGAGAGTGAAATTATTTCCACTGTCTATATTAAAAAGTAAACATTCATTCACGCGTCCGTCTCTTCAGCATCTATCAACACCATGGACTCGGAGGTAGGCTGCCCTGGCTAATCTATCCATAGATAGCAATAACCGAGGAATTGGAAGCTTGTTAGTAGATTTTCTCTCCGCCATCATGCTTCATGCAATCTCAGGCGAACTTCAGGCGTGGCGTGTGCATGTGATATTAACGTGCGCGAGTGGGGGGGATCTGTGGCGTGTGCACGACCTGTGATTGACAGTCAGATCTCACACCCCCCTGCGCTGATTGGACCCGATGATCCGGGAGCGGTGGATTTTTGCAAAACAAATAACACGCTCCAGGTGGAGTTAGAAGCTCGGGTTTTTTTCTAAAACCATCTTATTTATGTTGTTCTGTCGGATTATAGTGTCAATTTCACTGAATATGATCAAAAAAATGTTGCCGACGGCAGCTTTAATATAAGAATGGGGTAGGAGTTTATACGATTTTTTTTTCTTCATCCTACTCCTGTTCTTTTTGTCATGGAATGTATTTTTGTTGTGTTTGTTGGATTGTTGTTGTGGCATTTCGTGTTGCATTACCATGAAAAGAGAATATATAAATAAATTAAATATGAAACACGCGTCCGAGGTTTTGCTTCCCAAACGTACATTATCGGAAACTTCCGGTATTTTGCCGGTTACTCAACACGGGTAAATTGCAATCGAGGATTTTTTTCAATCGAGTACTTGACTTTAATCGTGGAATCGTTACAGCCCTAATTAGTATGAATATACATTGAACCAAACACTATAATAACATCCACTACCAAAACAATGGTGACATGTTTCGGTCATGACTGTTTCGGTAGTGACAATTTAAGATACTTTTGAGCCGAATTCAAAGATGATAATCAGCACATGGTTACCTAGCCCAGTTCTGAACAGTTGTACACACATAAAAACTACATTTTATGGAATAACACCCCAAAAAGTTTGCTTAATTGCAGATTTAGTAGTGACGTCCCTTAAAGTTACACACAGATTTTCAGACTTTTAGACACATTTCCCTCAAAATGATGATACCTATCTATAATGACAGAGAGGCATTCGGGAATATTTCCTGATCAAAAATGTAGGGGTGTGGTTAAAATCAGTCTCAGCCAATGGACTAAAACACACACTGTTTTGGTAGTGACATGAAAATGCGGGCACATTTTTCTTACATAAAGTTTCATGATTTAAAAATAAAATATAAAATTAATGTTCTCTTTCGTGGTCACTACGAGTTACGTCAGTGACGACAAAATGGGGGTTTCGCTTAGAAGCCTATCACCTTCGAGTATTACAAAATGAGCCAATGGCAATGGAAATGCCATGAGTCTGCGGAATTTGCATGCGTTTCACATTCCTGCCTGCTGATCTGTGCAGTGGTTTCTCCCTGGCCATCTCGGCACAGATTGTAAAGTTTCCTCTCACAAAAGAGCTTGCACGGGCAAGCATCTTTTTAAAGATGTCTCGCCCGTGTGTTTCTGGGTGCGGTCGTTCCGTTCCTTCTTCTGATGGGCATGATCGCTGTCTTGCATGTTTGGGCTTAGAACACGCAAAGGCAGCTTTCATGGATGAGTCATGTTCTCACTGTGGGAACATGACCATCGCTGAGCTGAGATCAAGACTCCGTACTTGTCTAAAGGTAGAGTCCCCTCTTCCACACCCCGATCTGTCCCCTCCATGAGAGGTGACACTTTGGCTGGTGGCCAGGGTGATCTGAGGTTTACGGTGTGGAACACTGCCCTGACGATGCTTCCTCGGGCCACACCCCCCCTCTGCAGCTCAGCAACCCGCAAGCTCTTCAAGTGTCGTCGCGGGGCCGCCTACGGACATGCCTCGTGTCGCATTTGGAACTCCAGAGGAGGAATCGGGAGGATTGTCGATCGCCACATCACAAGGCGAGCTGGATTCTTCTGGGGATGAAGATTCGGCTGTGCTGCCGCCCTCCGCAGTCGAGGACTTCGCCCCAAAAGTTCTCGGCTGCCCAGAAACAGACTGAGGCTATTAAGCACATACTGCCCCGGCGACCAGCTGCTGCCTCCACCCAGTGGCGCCCTCCTGCGACTCCTGCCCCTCCCGCTCGGCCCAAGCAGCAACCTTCACCCGGGCCGCACCGTGGAGGTGGTCGCAGGAAGGCGCCCCAGTCGGCTCAAGCCCCGCCGCCCGCTAAACGCCAGGCCAACGGCGCTCCTGACGCGGACAGCTCAGAGATGGGCCACAGTTCTGTCGAGGAGGTGTTAGCAGGGCCACTCCTTCCCCCGGTGGAGGGCCGGGGGAGAATCTTTTGTGCACCCCAATGGGGTTAAAGACAGAACTAACACCCCCATCTCTGAGCACCCAGAGTGCGCGGATGACAGTGTGCGCCGCTTACGAGCCTCCCCACTTTTGTCCCCCTCTATCACAGAGCTTGCGGATGGCATTGTGCGCAGCTTATGAGCCTCGCCACTCTCGTCCCCCTCTGTCGCCAGAACCCTGTCAGAGCAGACACCTTAACTGCCACTGGTTTAAACTGCCACTAAGTGCTCCCTTTGAGCCTTCGCAAGCAGTGGAACTTAAGTTCCTGTCAATGAAGACAGCGCTCCTACTTGCACTGGCCTCCATCAAGAGGGTAGGGGACCTGCAGGCATTTTCCGTTGACGAAGCGTGCCTGGATTCGGGCCGGCTAACTCTCACGGGATCCTGAGACCCCGGCCTGGATATATGCCCAAGGTTCCTACCACCCCCTTTCGAGATCAGGTGGTGAACCTGCAAGCGCTGCCCTTGGAGGAGGCAGACCTAGCCTTGGCATTGCTCTGTCCAGTGCGCGCCCTCCGTGCCTACGTGGACAGAACGCAGTGTTTCAGGACCTCAGACCAGCTCTTTGTCTGTTATGGTGGGAAGCTGAGGGAAAAGGCTCTCTCCAAGTAAAGGTTGTCTCACTGGATAGTGGAGGCCATTGCTCTGGCATACCAGCAGCAAGGTCGACCGTGCCCCCTTGATGTGAGAGTCCACTCCACCCGGAGTGTGGCCTCCTCTTGGGCTTTAGCGCATGGTGCCTCGCTAACAGTCATCTGTAGAGCTGCAGGCTGGGCGACACCTAACACATTCCCGAGATTCTATAATCTCCGAGTGGAGCCAGTATCCTCTCGTGTACTCGCTTCAACTAGCCGGTAACTTGGATCCGCTCATGTGTCTTCGCTTGCTCGCCATTCCACTCCACGGACGGATCAGTGTGATATTCTCCTCATGTGAGTTTCCCCGAGAAACCCTGAGTTCCTCCAGCACTGCTGATGCCAACGCCAGAGTTATGCCTCCAGCAGCTTTCGCGATTGGCTAGGTGCCTCCATGTGCATGGTTCCCCCGTTGGGCGACCGCCACATTGGTATTCCTCTGATAAGTAGGACTCCTTCGTCCGTGCCAGTCTCACAACAGGGAGCTCAGACTTACGCAGGGCACTGGAAGACAGCCGAGAAGGTGGCGTGGTTAGACTGGAACCCCCATTTCGTTGTCACTGACGTAACTCGTAGTGATCACGAAAGGGAACGTTACGTCTTCCTGCCACTTCCGCTGTACCGCTGGAAACGCCGGAGTTCAGTCTCGGCTCCTCAGCAGGAAACATATCTGCATGTTGCAGCGTACTTCCTTATATACCCACGAGGTAGGGCGGACTTATGCATGCAAATTCCGCAGACCCAGGCATTTCCCTTGCCATTGGCTCGTTTTGTAATACTCAAAGGTGATAGGCTTCTAAGCGAAACCCCCATTTCGTTGTCACTGACGTAACGTCTCCGTTCCCTACTCAGGGAACGAGGGTTAAATACGTAACCGAGACATTTTTTTTTTTACTTTACTTTTTAAAAGAAATCAAAAATATATTTTTTTTAAACAACAATGGAAAAAATTGAAAAAAAAATTTCAATATAATTTTCACTAGTTTTCACAAGTGAAATTTAGGGGTTAGGGTTCGGGACAGCCAGCTCCCAATTGAATGTACACAATAAATGATGATTTTATATTTATACTGCCTCCTCCAAGAACAGTATTTAAATGACGATATTAAAGTTTTCGTCTGAGAAAGAATGTGAACGCAGTGCTAAAGAAAGTGAAAAGAATGTGCGAGTAAATGAGGGAGAAAAGAAAGTTAAAGGAAAGTTGATAGATGGAAGTTGTAAGAAGATTGAAGGTTAAAAGAAGGTTGAAAGATTTAAGTCTTAAGGGAATCCTTTTGAAGGAAAGATCTATAATATATTCCTTTTTTTATTTTTATAAGTACTGTATTTTATTTTATTTTTCTAAACTGTTTTAATTATTCTTATTTCTTTTTATTATTTTAATTTCTTCTATGTAAAGCACTTTGAATTGCCATTGTGTATGAAAGGTGCTATCTAAATAAACATGCCTTGCCTTGTCTTGTCTTGCCTCGGACCCGGAGAAAGCGCATGTTAAATGTTTCGCAGGATGTCATTGCGAAACACAGCAATTGCTATGGAGACAGCCTTGATCAGGTCCCAGACAGAGTCAACAATCAGCAGGTGTCTGTGGGGGATGGGGGAAGGAACACAAGAGCGTCACGCTGCAGTGCTCCACGGGGGGAGTTGTAGTTCCAGCAGCAGCCTCGGCCAAGGCCAGTGCTGGTTGAGGGGGGCCGAAAGCAGATAAGATTGGGGTTGTTTGGTCTTGGGACGAGTAGCTGCATTCCAATTTACGCAGCCCCTGGTCCATTTTGGTCTCCGAAACGATCCATTTGCCTTTGCAAAGCTGTAAGCTTCTCCAAGATGTTATCCATATTTTGGTTCAAAGTCACCAAAGTCACAGTCTGAGTGCTGACAGCTCTGCCCACTGCTTCAATCATGACGGGCAGCCTTATGGGGTTTTGGACAGCTGTCACCGTCTTCTTAATTCCTCGATAAACCAGGGCAATGCCTAATCCAAACAGCAGAAAACCTGTTATCATGGTTCCGAATAGGTAGATATCTTCAACGTCCTCCACGGAAAGAGCCGCCAGACACACGACCCGCCACCTCTCCCATGCGTCCATCGTGTAGCCAGCTGCGAACGTTCCGGCAGGGCAGTCAGGTTCCCCCGAACCCAAGCTTCTCGTCGAGAAGATGGTGTCAATTGCGTTGAGAGACCAGTTGATCAAATCCATAATTTCTTAGTTTGTAGAGCAGTGCGGAGAGAGTCTCTCAAAGTACAAAACAGTAGACGAGACGAGAGGAGCAAAGCAGGGAAGATAAGGGAGAGGAGGGTAGGAAAATGCGACCGCCTTCGTTGAGAGCCAAAGCAAGAATATGTATACAATGATAGATTTCGTATTCCTATAGGTAGATGTGGATCGCTGAGAGTCAGCTGATGCGAGCTTGACTAACGTGACCTGCCAGAACTGACGCTACGCTTGATATAAATCTATTATGTCAATCGTGTACTCTTAATACAGCACGTATCAGCTGAACTTGCCCAAAAATCCATCACTTAGATTAAAAAAAGTGATTATGATTTGATTAGTGATTATGACTCTAAAATCTCTTTTGTAACTAAACTAAGTATGAACACAACACTATTTAGCCCTCAAAAAAAAGAACTATTTTCTGCTAGTGGGTAAACACAACCAAACCGACTCCTGTGACTCTGCCTACAGGCCAGTCTGGGTGGGCGCGTGAGGCTAATGATCACAGGAGCTGCTCCTGTCTCTCCCACCGTCCTCACCTTCCTGCGAGCAGCGCTGGGCTGCCAGGTACACACACACACACACAGACTTCTGTTCCCATGCTATCAGTTCCCACATCTCATTTAAAGTCACTGTTTTTGTGTTTGCTTATGTGTTAGTTTTATGAGGGTTATGGGCAGACAGAGTGTACCGCAGGCTGCACAATGTCACTTCCTGGAGACTGGACAGCAGGTAACACATGCAAATCTCACACTAACACATATAACACACAGATACACCTGTTCTAATGAATAAACAGCCTGTACTGTAACACAAACTCTCTTTGTCTCTTGCACTCAGGTCATGTGGGAGCACCGCTGCCCTGTAATTTCGTTAAGTTAGTGGATTTGGCTGAAATGAATTATTTTGCAGCCAATGGAGAGGGAGAGGTAGTTCACCAGTTAAAATGTTGAATTTTAAAGGAATGTTCTTGGTTTATTACAAGTTAAGTGGTCCCACTTTATTTTAGGTGTCTTTCATGTAAAATGCATAAAATGTGCATTGTATAAAACATTTATTTTAAATGTCATTATATAGTTAAATACACTTAATATAAAGTGGTTTCAATTAAGCTTTGTTGACAGCTTTTGTGGCATAATGTTAATAATGAAATGATTAATAAATCAAATAAGTTAGAGCACGTTTACACGAAACAATAATGCTTAAATCAGATACATTTTTCCTTTGAGTTTTCCGCAATACAGACGACACCATTGTCAAAACGATCCCCATTCACACGGATCCGCGAAAACGACTAAAAACGCTGTATTCTGCTGCCAGGCCATTAGATGGCGATGAAACACTATAGACTGAACACGTAATACGCACGTGCATGACGTTATCATCTTCAGAGATTCGCGTTTGTCGTTTACACGGATACCGTTTTCAAAAACGTGCACTTTGAAACCCGTTTTCAAAAGTTTGCGTTTTCAGGCAAAACACCATTGTTGTGTAAACGAACGACCAAAACACAAAAAACTTTTACGTTTTTTGTTGAAAACGGTGTTGTGTAAACAGCCCCTTAGACTACTCCCTCATTTATGTATGAAATATTAACAGATGGAATGGCTAACTCCCAATATTTTTTTTTTTACTTTTGTCATGACAAAAGCAAAGCAAAAATGATATTTAAAACTACTTTTTTATTTATAAAATTTTTGAGTGGCACGGTGTACCTCACAGTTTACTGGCTGTGTGTGTGTGTGTGTGTGTGTGTGTGTGTGTGTGTGTGTGTGTGTGTGTGTGTCCTCGACAGGTGTGTGTGAAAGGACCAAATGTGTTTCAAGGTTACCTGAAGGACCCAGAGCGAACTTTAGAAGCCGTAGATAAAGACGGCTGGCTGCACACCGGAGACATCGGCAAATGGCTACCGGTGAATTCTACATTCTCTCTCAGCACTTCTGCTCCTTATTTACTCTCAGTCGACAGATCTTATTTTAGTCTCCCAGTTCAGTTCTAATTTAATCAACATCCTGATTTCTGTGAATTTTACCCTTGTTTCAGTTTTCAATCTGATTAATTTTAAATGGAACTGACATCAACCCAGTTACGGACTCACCATATTTGGTGACATATTATTCCAATAGTCCACTTTAGACATTCTACTAACTAAAAGTAACTTTGCAACTACTACTCAATTAGAGTATTAGTAGACTGTCTGCTTAATATCTGCAAATCTTTATTTACTTGACTTGTAGTTGCAAAAATACTTAAAGTTAGTACAGTGTCTAAAGTGGACCATTGAAATAAATTGTTACCCAATATTTAGTATTTATTTTATCCTAAGACCACTTTGTTAATAAAAAAAATATGTCATCTGCATTTACACTACATTCAAAAGTTTGGGATTTGTAAGAAATGAGTCTCTTAAAATCACCCGGGTTACATTTTATTTGTCCAAAAATATAGTAAAAACAGTAATGTTGTGAAAATATGATTACAAATTAAATAACTGTTTATATTTACAGGAATTTACAGGAATTTCTGTTTACAGGAATTTAAATATTGATTTCAAAATGTAATTTATTTATGTGATAGTGAATCTGAATTTTTAGCATCATGACTTCAGTGTCACGTGATCCTTGAGAAATCATTCTAATATGCTGATTTGATGCTCAAGAAACATTTCTTATTATTATCAATGTTGAAACAGTTCTGCTGCTTAATATTTATTTATTTTTGTGGAATCTCTTCAAAAAAATCTTCAAAAAAAGAAGAAAAATCTCACTCACCCCTAACTTTTTAACGGTAGTGTATGCAGTTATGAATGCAAATGACTCATGGGAAAGATTGCTCTGAACACTGCCTTATCGCATTAACTAGTTCTTGACAGGAGTTATTGTGAACCAGATTTTTACACAGTTCTGCATATGTGTTCACTGAAACTCACACTTGCAACTTCACCAGGCTGCATTAATACAATTTTTAGAGAATTAAAGCATATCACTTATGCACAATCTTCCCATATTGTTGCAAAGTTTTTAATATTTTGAAGTTAATACTTGCCTTTCAAGCCAACAGAAGCCTCCACTTTGTGACATGCATTTATGGTCCATCATTATTTCTTCCTTACTTAATTAGTGAAGCTGAGTATTTATTGTTTTAGAATGGAACTCTGAAGATTATAGACAGGAAGAAACACATCTTTAAGCTGGCTCAAGGTGAATACATCGCTCCAGAGAAGATTGAAAACACTACATGCGTAGTGACCCTGTGGCCCAGGTCTTTGTACATGGAGACAGTCTACAGGTGAGAAACACACACAGCAGTGAATCAGAGGATATGCTATAAATGAGAGTAAACCCATTCTGGTACTCTTTGCAGGCATGTTTAGTGGGTATTGTGGTTCCTGATCCAGACTTTCTGCCAAGATGGGCAAAGAAAAGAGGCATTGAGGGCTCCTACACTGAAATGTGCAAATCCAAGGTAAACCACTTATATAGAAAAAATACATTTAAAGGCACAATATGCAAGTTTTCGCCACCATTTTCAAAACAATAACAAAGGTGAAGCTTGATGACGCTATGAAGGAGAGTAGGACGATGGGAGATGTCGTTTTCACCATCCAGAGATGTATAGAATTCACGAATCATGTACACAGATGATTAGTTTTTGTATTACCTGTACATTTTTTCACACTATTTTATGTCATCGTAATGAATTAGCTGAATTTGAATGGGCTGTAATGTTTGAATGGCCGGTGCCAACCCTGAAGAACTGACGCCTAGTATTGTGTTTAAACAGGAACTGAAAAATGCCATTCTAGAGGACATCATTCGGCTAGGGAAAGAAGCCGGACTGAAGCCTTTTGAACAGGTGAATCTAACAAACACAATTCCAGATAATTTAAACTCTGCCACTTATCACATTTTTACACAATTTATCAGTTTTTAAGCTTAATATTTTTTTTATTGTGAGTAAATAATGATCTAGATATAAAAATACAGAAGTTGTTGCGCAAGGGTTTTCAACCAGGGTCTGTGGAACCCCTATGGTCCGTTAACTTAAAAAAAATATTGTTTTTGAAAATATTCTACATAGCCTATTTCAAAATGTATTTCTAGATATGGAGAATTTATCTGATAATTATTATTTAATTTGTTATTAAATAATACTTGTAATAAAAACTTGAATGTTATTGATTTTGTTGCTTTTATACTGCATAAAACTATAATTATTTTATAAATAACATTAACAAACATTATTACATTATGGAAACTAGCGTTGACCCGATTTTTAAATGAACTTAATTTTATTTTCCGGCAGAATAAAATGAAGTAATAATCTTAAAAATAATGTTAAACTCTCTGTTTAATAACTGTATTTTCATACTTTATTAATGATCAATTTATCATTTCTAAATGAAGTATAGCGTTATTTACAAACCAGTTATTTAGGAGTTGTCAGTGGTTCATAAGATCACTTAGAAAGTGTGAGTAAATGATTAATAAACTATTTAAATGTACATTTCATACATCTTATTATTCAGACATATAGTAATAGTTACTTAGTGTTAATAAATGGTTTATTAACATGTATGTCAACTGTAATTCAGGGTTAATTCAGGTAGTTATAAAGCATTTAGTAGTGGTCAGTTAACTATTTTTAGTTTTTGTGAGCTCATCTAAAGTGAGGACTAGTTATGCCTTGTAAAGCATTTATAAAGGAGATTTAAAGGCTCAGTTAAATATTTTATGTTCTGTATCTCTGTGTTGTGTTTGTTTCCTTTTTCTGTATAGAAGATCAATGAGCCTTTAAATCTCCTTTATAAATGATTTACATTACAAGGCATAACTAGTCCTCACTTTAGATGAGCTCACAAAAATAGTTAACTGACCACAACAAAATGCTTTATAACTACCTGCATCAACTACATTTACTTACACTTAAGTGATCTTATGAATCACTGACAACTCCTAAATAACTGCTTTGTAAATAATGCTATACTTCATTTAGAAATGATAAATTGATCATTAATAAAGTATGAAAATACAATTATTAAAAATTATAGATATGCTTCTAAATCATGAATAAAGCATTTATAGCTGTATTTATAAACTGCTTATTAATGTCTATTAATGCTTTATAAATTATGAATTAACTGTTTACTAATGCTTAACTAATGATTAATAACGTGCAGTTATTAAAAAGTGTTACCATATTGGGGATATTTTAGATGCATATTGTTTTATTAGTATTAGTAATAAATTATTACAAATATTTTTTAATATATATATAGCTATACTATTCTATATAGTTAACATTATCTTTATAGAATTCTTATTTTAATTATTATTCATAACTATTAATTATAATAATATTATTTAAGTAACTCATGTTATATTTATATTACTGTGAAATGTAAGCAATTGTATACTAGTTGGTTGAGAGTTTAGATGGAGGGTTCAGAAAAGGTTGACAACCCTTGTAAAAGAATGACTGTGTATTCTTTTATCTAATCTGTGTGTTTGTAGGTGAGAGACATTGCCCTGCACATGGAGATGTTCTCTGTTCAGAATGGACTCCTCACACCAACACTGAAAGCAAAGAGAACCGAGCTGAGAAGCCGCTTCAGGGAGCAGACTGACCAGCTCTATGCCAAAATCAAAATGTGAACACTGAGAGTGACTGAACTAGAACACCTCAAAACACGCATACTTGCGATGTGTTGATGATTATAAAGGAGGTGCTCCAGTTCTGTCATGTTATTGCATCGGACCACTGCAGATGTTGATACTCTTGGACTCACTGAAGCCTAATTGAAGTACTTTTGTCATTTCTACCACTTGGAGGTGCCAGCGTCGTCTCTCAAAAGAGGTGAAGTACTGCCCCTCCAGCAAAGCACATACCAGACATTTCATGAGCTCTGCTGTTCATCTGTGATGACAATTCAAGCAACCTGGACGTGAACCACCCCAATGCCTTAGGCCAGTGAATGCCTTGAGTCTACTAATCCAGAACACATGCAAAAAATATTAAACAAAATGATAGGCTGATACTTGTATGCCAAAAACGTGCTGACAGGTTTCTGATTTGTATACCATGCGTAGATATTTTCAACAAAACCTATTTAAAATATAGTGATTTCCAATAAACTTATGGATATTTAATTCACAATGCTTATTATTTAAATGTAGGATCCTTATTGTGTAACAATGCTTCTGTTATGATAAACCATGTGTTTGACACAGACTCATATTTCCATATCTGAATAAATGATTTCCACTGAAATTGACAGTAGAATGACATCTTAAACTGTTGTGGTTGATGCTCAGATTCCACTAACAGCCCTTTGAAATCTCGGTCCATCTCAGATGTGCCTCTCTCATGGAGATTAAAGCTTGTATATAGGTCATCTATTTATGTTTTTGTACATCTTTTAATGTATTCTGGTTCATGCAAATTGTGCAAAAGTTTATTTGTAGCATGTGGGTGTGAGACAGAAATAAATTGATGGCATTGACTTTTAATAATGTTTGGGTTTGTTGTTTTCTTTAACCTACTTCCTATTCATTATTTTTTATACATACCTCAGTGTCTATATTTAGAAAATGTGAGTGTTGCACAATATAATATTGGTAATACATTTCCTCATTGGGAATTATTCATCAAACATCAGTATATTATATTATTGCATCTATTTGCAGGTGTTTGTAGTAATATAATTACTAAAGCATAACTACATTTCTGGTTCACAGACAGTGGGAATGATCTTGCATGAGAATGAGTGAGAAGAGAATTCATTTTGAGTTAGATTTTTTTTATATATATGAATATGAAATATTAATGCTGTACTTTTGAAAAGACAAATATGACTTTTGTGGTTAAAAAAGAATTTGCTGTTTGAAAAGTTCTCATTTCTTTCATTGGTGCTATTTTATATTAAAAAAAAATTAGGGGGAAAAGATATGGGGCATAATATATGGGGGAAAAGATTCCATGATTACAATATAAAGTGTAGATAAAGGTCTACTCTATGACCTGCTACTAAGAGTGCAAGGCAAATGGCTAATTATTTTAATTAATGAAACTGAAAAGATAATGAGGCATATGATTGAATAAATGGATGAGAAACTCCTTTTCTTTAGTTTACGATTCCGTTGTCACTTACTGTTACCTGTGCTTAGGCGATTGATACACCTGAACAAACTTTCTAAATGCAAACACCCTTCTTGTAATTCAGTAAACTGGTTTCACTGGCTGTCAGTGTCCTACACGCTATATAGACATAGGTTGTGAAAACATGTTTTTCTGCTCCCAATCTAAATATTTGAGATTTAATAAGAGCTAACAAACACCCATTATAGATGCAATTGTTCTTTAGACAGACATCTCTATAATTTCCAACCATCAGTTTATTTCAAAATGTCTTCAAAAATGTCTGCTCAATACTGAATCATTTTGAAACGTCGGTAACACAAACTCTCAGAATCTCAATTAAATATTGACCAATCATCCAGTGCACCACAGAGCTGTTTAATTACATACATAAAATGTACATATTCATGATTGTACAGTAAACATGAAACATTTTCTTTCATGTATGCATAATTAGATCACAACGTACACAATGCATGCATGACCTCAACTGAAAGAATTCTTCATGACAGTGACTTTATCAGGTTACTGATGCTGACCGTTACAACAAAAAGAGTGTTGACATGTATGCACTTACAGTGATGGTTTGGACAGTCGTTTGCCCCACACACTTCAACTTTTAGATCAAAATGTCAATGCATGTACACAATTTTCTGTGGTAGTGGACTGGATGTCACTGATACCTTCCACAGCTTAACTTCATGCAACAAAGTATGTCTGTAAATAATACATTTATTGTGTCTCCGTGGAAAACTACACTTTATATTTCAGAAGTTATCAAAATCTGTTAACATGGCTCAGTGAGAAGCACCAGGAATAGTTCTGATTGTTGTTTGCTTTTCACATTAAAACAGGCACACTGGTTTCCCTTCAATTTAAAGTAATCTCACCATCCATTGCTTTAACTGATTTAATGCCCACCTATGATTCCCATTTAGTCAAACTAGTGCAATAACACATTAAAGTTTATCAAAGTCCCTGATTACTGCTAATTCTGCCACCTTTTTTTTTAATTCATTATTATTATATTTTTTATTAGTAAACCAGAGGCAAGCAACAAGTAAATGGTATATAGTCACAAGATGAAAAAGACCTGAGCACCTAATTTTACATACAACACTTTAAATGCCATTTAGACTTAGAGTTAGGAAAACCATCAACAATAACCATCCTGAGAGAGAAATCACAAACTAAGCATGTTAGCTAATGCTTCTGGTAAATAAGTGGATCTGAAAAAGTTTCCCTGTGTAAAAAGTGTCTTACACTTACTCAACCCCTAAATCTATATCATATGCCTTAAAGTTCCCTTGTACCTTCAAGGATTGAAGTACATCTCTTTGGTGAGCATCGAGACAATGCAGGGGATTTGTTTCCTAGCGTCAAAGTCAGGCATGTTGGAGGTCGACTCAAAGTTGTACGCCACTTTATGGTTGACCCTGGTCATGATCTGCATGAGCTCAAGTTCTTTGCCATACTTTGCCATCATTTCACAGAGAGACTGAATGAACCATGAACCGGTCATGGTGTTTCTCCAAGAGTAGTAACCTGACAGAGAAAAGAAATACATTAGGAAACATTCCATGGATGTAAATTAGGGCTTTCAAAATTAATGCGTTATGGCATGCGATTAATTGTTTCAGTTTAATGTGTTCAAAATCATCATCATCATCATTTTCTTCCGCTATCCGGGGCCGGGTCGCGGGGGCAGCAGTCTAAGTCCTGCGGTGAGTTTGCGGCATTCTGAAAAGTTTAGATTTTTTTCATCTCGTTGCGCTTGGTAAAAAAATGAGCACGTCGCTTCAATTATGAGCGTGATTACCGCGCGCCTACATTTGAACAAACATGAGCGTGCAAAAGACGCAATATGTGAACGGCCTCTGGCCAGCTAGCTCATATCAAGCCACGAGCTATTGGTAGCATGCGAGCGAC
This sequence comes from Leuciscus waleckii, assembly GCA_900092035.1. Classification (NCBI taxonomy): domain Eukaryota; kingdom Metazoa; phylum Chordata; class Actinopteri; order Cypriniformes; family Leuciscidae; genus Leuciscus; species Leuciscus waleckii. The sequence goes on from FLSR01000584.1 coordinate 102,892, forward strand.
GTGTTGGAGACCCCTGCTCTAGGGCTCCGCTTTGTAGGCTACAGCTCCATACATTTTTGCTACTTTGTAATAACTTTCTGCGGCCAGCGTTACTGGAAATGAACGAGGGTAAACACTTTTTTAGACCTGACTAAATGAAATTTAAGACCAAGGATGAAAATCTGGCCGTTTTTAAGACTTTTTAAGGCCTTAAATTTAAAGTTCAGAATTTTAGACTTTTTAAGACCCCGCAGAAACCCTGAAGATAACGTTATATTAGAACAGCCTTCTATCTGTACCGTTTTGACCTCTTTCTCACTGTTTTGCTATTATTATATAATATATTATTACTCGTTCACTAAGCTGAACAGCCAATCAGAGTTCTCTCTCTCACCGACGGCCGACGCCGATTCAACATGTCGAATCGGCCGAAAAAAAGTAGATAAGGACCAATTTCAGCCGACTGTGCGGAACAGACTCAGAAAACGTAGTCAATCTGACGCACAAAAACTGCCAGACGGCCGGCCATCTGCTTGGTGTGTCCCGGGCTTTAAATGAACCTAAAGAGAATGGTATGCATGTCAGATCTGTGTCATGTGTGGCAGGTCTTAAAGTGACAGCAGCCTAATAAACCTGCTGCTGTCTGTCATTAATGTTAATCAAAGAACAAAAGAAAAAGAGAAAATCACTCACTGTTCTTGACTGAATAACTTTTGTAGCTTTAATAAAAAAAAATCTGTTTAATTTATAATTTATGCAGAGAAAACAAGTGTTTGATAATTATTCAATTTATGTAGCTATTGGCCTATTTTCTATTGGCCTATTTTCTACCTATCTATATCTATGTGGTTTCTACAGTAATTTGGAGATTGAATGTGAAATTACAATATAAAGATATGCTAAAAACTTTAATGTTAGGTGCAATTAAATCACAATTAATTAAATATGCAATTAATTAGTTAATTTTTTATTCGATAGACAGCATAAATGTAAATTATCTTCATTTAGAGAATTATCTTCAATTATATATATGCCTACTTGGGTTTCAATTGATTAATCAGCATATAAGGAATACTATCAGTAGCCACAATTCATTCGTAGTGAACTTCCCTTTGTGCATTTGCAACTGTAGGCAAATAAAAAAAAAAATCTCTTAAGCTCACACAGGCTGCATTTATAGAACAAAAATACAGAATAAAAGTAATATAGTGAATTATTATTATTATTATAATATATTATTAAAATAACTTTTTACTATGTTAAACTGTATGCAATTTCAGCATCATTACTCTAAACTTCAATTCCACATGCTTCAGAAATCCTTCTAATATGCTGTTTGATAGTGCACATTAGGGTGGTCCTTATTTTGAAAGTCTCCAATTGTCATGCTCTTAACCCTTCAAATTGTTCCTTTATATAAGAAAATACAGCATGCCAATTTTTATGGCAGTAACATAATAATTACTGGTAGCTCAATAGCTTTAAACTTTCTGAGATTTTGATGATTTTCGTAAAAACAGATCATTTGAATTGGTATTGTACCTGGCTAGTAAAATTCCAAAAAAAATCTCCATAAAAGCATCTAATGCACCATATATTCCTAAATATGTATTTTTAGATACATATCTCAGTTTACTTATTGTAGAAACTAAATCCAAATTAATCCATCCATGACCCGGTTTAGCAGATTTACCTTTCCTGGTGGAATCAATACATATTTCTATTGTTGATCACCTTGGTTACTGTTTGGGTTTAGAGCACATTTTTTGGTTTAAAAAATGACATTACGTTCCTTGAAATTGACCCGGAACTTTGGCCGATCAAGCAGATTATCAGGAGGCACAGGCAACCATACCTGCAATGAAAGTAGTCAATGATCACGCCGACAGAGGAGTGGCTCTGATTCAAGAATACAATGGCTATCTCACACACTCTGAAGAACAATTGCAGTTTCTCCTTCATGTGGTGGAAGATCACCGACGGATCTATCCAGACTGCAAAAAGCATGGCTGCTGAGCATCAGAAATGAGGGACTGTTGAAAACTTTGTGCTTTTTTCGAGATTGTTGTCATTGTTGTCATGTCAGTGTTGCTCTGATTTCAATAAAATGTAGTTCATTTGCAGCAACTTTTAATATTATCTTATATCACAATAACACCGCACAGCTTAACATAGGCAATCTTCCACATGATTGAGCTACCTCTAAATATCATTTTTTTGTCAACATTTTGCATATTTCTAATTTTGAAGTTTAAAGGAACAGTTTAAGAGGTTAAGACACTAACATTTTGCAAAAAAAAAAAAATTGGACTTGATAAGGACCTCCCTAGTGCACATTCATTATGTTTGTGAAGTTTCATCTGATACTGTGATATATTTGTGTGCTTTGTGTGTCTGCACCTGGTACTGTAGAGTATGCATAGAGGAAGTCTGCCTCCACAGGTATCCTCACTGGACCGTCTGAGCTGCTACTGGCGTCAGTCTCCACACCGGGATCCAGCTCTGTACCTCTACAAGCCTGGATAATTCAAGAGTGGAAAACAAGCACTCTGAGCCAGCTCATTATAAACATCAACCCAGAAAACACGCACACACGCACGCACGCACACACACAAGATGACAGCAGAGATTCAGGATGTACCTGTATGAAGAAAAGTTTAGGCTTTCCCACAAGCGATGGGCAGCGGTCTCCTCTAAACAGGCTAGTTAAGGACTTTAGCTCCAGAGAACCATCAGTGCCAAAAAACACTCCCTCGTCTCCATGACTGAGCATCACACACACAAATGAAGCACAGCGACTGTGGTCGTCACGGGCAACTGAGAGAACAACAAACAGCCATTTACAATTGGTTACAATTCAAATGGTAAAAAAAGTATAATGTTCAATTAACATAACATTTGGGTATTGGCAGCTGATTCAAATTCATTTGGTAATTTTTCAGTTATAACATCAACATGCTTTTTAAATAATTACTTAATGCCCTGATCGCAATAACAAGAAAACTTGGGATTTTAAGATTAATCTACTGATATTGAGGCAGAAAGCTGAGAGACAAGATATAAGAATTAATTTAAGGTTGGTGCAGACTGAGTGTAATATGAATACACCATACCTGCTGTTAAAACCTGCTTAATCTGCATTACCGTCTGGTCATTGTAAACTTTCACAGTGTATCCAAGCTTTCGAAACACATTCATTACGTTTCCTGCATCTACATCAGTGCCATTGCGTTGGTTCATGCCTGTAGGAGGTGAAGAACAGGTAACCATCACTCTTACATATAACATATTTTTTTAAATGACTTAAAAAGGTTTAAGACTAGAGAAACACAATATATTCATTACATTGTTAATTGATATTAGTGATTCACACTTTACAGCATGGCCATCAATACTATGGAAACCTCGCTTCTCCATTTTTCGTCTTTTTTTGGAACTATACGGTTATCCGGACCACATGTGTCTTTTAGTCCCGTATAGTCCGTATAGTCATCCCTGATTGGTCTTAACCCCAGTGACGGGTAGGTTTAGGGGCGGGGTTAGGGGTAGGCCATCGTGTGGTCCGGATAACCGTATAGTACCCTTTTTTTTAAATAAATCATTACTATTGGTTATCCTTTATGTCTGTCTGTGGGTATAACATTTAAAACCAATCATTTACAAATGTTTATTATATGTATAAAAACCATATATTTTAGGTTTACTGCAAAATATGCATAAATTATGCACATTCATAGTGCTTTATGGGAGTAGGCGGAGCTAAAGAGCTATTTTGGAGCATGTTGCTTTTTTCGACTCTCTGATTGGTGTAATTTTCTGTACAGCATCATAGCTGCACGCAGTTTGAACGGTCTCTGCTTCATGCTTGTTTGCAATGCAAGGGTACATAAAGAATTGGTTCTTTGACTTTGAATAAGTACAGTATTTTCTTTACTCAAGAAACACTATACATATATAAAGGCTAATGTTTTATGTATTTGAGGAGCTGAGAAGAGTGTCGTAGTCTAGCATTTTTCATCGAGTCATAGCCAATACTGTCATAAATAGCCTGTGCGTAGCACTTCGTCTTTAAATACACAAGATTTTGGCCACATGACAGAAAAAAACTGAGCGCCCACATAGCTAGCTACATTAAACTTTATAAGTTGAATATATGCATAATATATGCACTTATTGCCTCAGATGAGGTCGGTCCAATGACGGACAAAACATGTATGTCCGAAATCCACTGGGCAAAAAACTCCTAACTCCATTTGAGCTTGATTTTGGGTAAAATGTCAACAATAAAATGACACATGCAAGTGTCTGACCACATATAAAAGCATTAACTTTGACAGCGCAGTGTTTAATTTAATTTTAAAAAATATGTGCACACATATACTCTACAGGTAAAAAAAACAAAAACTGTTAAGACAGATATTCATTTTGGGTTAATCTAAAGATTACATTTACATATTCTTATTACATATAATACATGTATATTATTTTATTTATTTTGTTTAATGCATGTATAGGCCATAACATTAATAAATAGTCATACACTACTAAATTTGTTCACTGTTCCGTTCATAAGTAAATGCATTTCAACAATCATCTGAGTTTGATGAGCATTCAAATTGACAACTTTCACAAAAACAAGACGACTGACAAGTGTTACCTGTCTTGCGATCAAAGTTCTTGTTGTTGATGATGACGCAGTGCCCGATGTTGGGGTAGTTCAGGCTGTATCTGAAGACATGTGACTGACCCTTAGCGTCCACCTGCACGGGCTGCAGTCCAGATGCCACATCTGTACCAGGACTGTACAAACAGATGCATGAATCAGTTAGATGAAACAGTAGCTACTATAAATGAAAGACATATTAAATGAGATTATGCAGATGTTGTATGGGTCTGTTCTTTACTTCCATGTTTTATTTATTTAGCACTAACCGTAATATTCATGGAAGTTAATGGATTAAACTTATAATAATCATAAATATTAATATTAATATTAATAAACGTTAAATACAACCCTTCACGTTATTAGGCCTAAATGCTCAAATAAACAAGTAGAAACAAACCAGTCTATATATTTAAACACCGTGGTAACAAAAAAAAAAGGAAAGCAATTGTTAGGGAATTTAATACTGTTTTTGAACTGTCAATCACTTCTGAAAGCTGCATAGCAACAGTCGTCAATATCATCTTACTCTGTTGAAGCCTCGCTCCGCGCGTCCACGTAGTCTCCGTTCATCTCCAAACGTTTAACGATCACTCTTAAAGACAAAAAAGGTTTCCTCTTCAACAGGAGAAGCTGTTATAAGTGTAACTGGAGGAGTACAACGCGTTATAACGGGCTTTCAGCAGAATGATCACCGAACCAGCATGCCGGATGTATTTTCTTTGTTGTTTCGCACGACCAGCCAATGGGAAGCGCGAAGAAGAAAACAACAGAAATAAGACTTAGGATATTGTGCTGTATTGAACAATATATAAATGCAAAAGGCAGCGTTAGAAAATATATTAACTAGCAAAGCCAAATACAGTATTAACATAATGGCTGTGTTTCAAAACCTAGCGAGCTGTCTTCCAGCGTGTTGGGAGTGTTCCAAACGTGCAAGTTCAAAAAGTGCCCAACAACGCGGTCAAGGTGTAAAGGTTTAAAGACACAGCCATTGTAAAGAAGGTCAAGTCCCGCTTGCCCTGCTAATGCATCAAAAAATACATTTGAGACAAAATTACAGCAAAGAATGAATGCCTATCAAATTAACTATCCTAGTAACGGTCCACAAGTAAATCCACGATTTTACTGGAATGCACAGAGTCTATTTTAATATATGTCATACTATTAAAACTATGCATCCGTATGCATGGCGTTTCTTTGTCTGCTTTTGGGCGTGTAAACGGATAACAAGTAAAGATTACATAAAAAAACAACTCTTAAAATATGAATGTAGGAAAAACAATGGCAACTTACTGACCAAAAATTGGAGAATGTCCTGTAATTGACAGCTTGTAATGTACAAGATTCCGACGACAAAGCGGTTATTGTGCATCCAGGAAGTGTACTGGGGCGACACCTCTAGCTCTACAATAACTCGAAGTCCTTGCGCTTGGCTATTGCGCTTTAATATCGCCCTCTGCTGGGTAGATGTCTTCTATACACACACATTCTGCCACATGAACAGGAGCCTCTGAGTTCTGTCTGTCTGTATAGTATAGCCCCTTACACAATTGCGTACAGAGCCATTTGAACTATGCCCGTTGATCACGCCTCTTGTGTAGTAGAAAATACGGAGCAGACTCCCCAGACTAATGTTCAATCTTAAAAGATTGAGCTTGCATGGTCTGGTGATAGCCAGACTAGTCGAGGGCCTGAGTTGAGAATCCCTGTCTTATACCCCTGACATATTTCTAACCTTGATTATTTTGAGAGAGAGAGAGAGAAAAAAAAAAAAGAAAAAAAAGAAAAAAAAAACATAACGTTACCTGCTGCGAAAAAAAAGTTGAGAGAGAGAGAGAGAAAAAAAAAAAAAGAAAAAAAAGAAAAAAAAAACATAACGTTACCTGCTGCAAAATGTACATTGCATTATGGTGGTGGGAGTGGTCCTTTGTGTCTGGCGTTTCTCAGACTTGCAGCCTTTGGTACGACTGGGTAGGCTACATTCATTTAAATAAAATCATAATGTGCAGGGATAAATTATTTATAATAAATTATTATTTGTAAGAGTCTGTCGATTTAATAACGCGATTCTTCAGAACGCGATGCTTCAGAATATGATTCTGCGTCATTAGAGAAGAGAAACGATGCACTCACGAGATCCATGCTAAGACTCAAGACGTTCTAATAACATCAAAATTGCTTTATATTTTTTATCCTTACCTGATCCCAGCGTGGTGAGCATATTTTACTGTTGTTCCTGAATCATTTGAGTCATTTTTTTATTGAGTCATTTTTTTAGACATGTAGCACAGCACTTTGGCCAACTTGTGTTGTTTTTAAATGTGCTTAATAAATAAATGTGATTGATTGATATGTTAAAGTTTTTTGCATCTAAACGCCAAATGTGACACCGTTGTTATTTACTAGGGGTGTGACGAGACGCTTACTCCACGAGACGAGACGAGACACGAGATTGGGTTCACGAGAACGAGACAAGACGAGATTTTTACACAATGTTTAAGAAATCCTCAATGATGAAATATATGAATGGAAAATAGTATTTTATTCAACTGAAAATCACAAAATGCAAAACAATTTAGGTGCATTTTGAAATCAACTTGTAATGAATGTTATTTTACTTCTATTTTAATTAATTCTATGCAGTAAACGACATGCAAACACTGCAAAATGTTTTGCTATAAACTCTACCATCTGGCTTCTCCCCTGTACGATTTCACATGAGAAATCTAACTCCTTTCCACAAATCGAACATAAAAAAATAAAACAGTATAAATAAAATAAATATAAATAACTGAAATAACACTTTAAATGCAAACAGTAAGTGTGTATCCATAATCAAAGTACTGCTCTCTCAAAACTACAAGTTCAAAAAGAAAAAAAAAAATGTTCTTCAAGCATGAAAAAGAGATAAATTAACTACACAGAACAGCCTAAGATTATGGTCATGTTCTTTTTCAAAAATATAATCATGTCGACGATTTCTGGCAGCAGTTGAGACCTTTGGGCAGGGCTGCACGATATGAGGAAAAGCTGCGATGTGCGATAACATTGTTTAATATTGCGATGTCGATATGACTTGTGATATGTGAATGTTAGCTATACTGTTCCCATGTCTTAGTCCTTTAACAGGTTCTTTGCCTGATAGGTCAAATGTTTATTACCTGCCTGGTTCAGATTACACTATTTTAGCACGATTTTGGCACGATCCGTTTCGTGCAGATTCCGACAACGGGCGTCGGGACGCAAGATTCGATCGTTTAATTTCGTATAGTGTGTCATAGTGGGCGATAACCTACGCGTCTGCGATGCTTCAGGACATCACGACAGAAAGACTAGCATGTTTAATTCTAACGGTCCTCCACGACGGGTTGAGTGCGAGCAACAGTGAGTGTGCGTGAGCGTGTGTGTGTGTGCGCGAGTGCGCGAGGGACACGCGTGTGTGTGTGTGTGTGTGTGTGTGTGTGTGTGTGTGTGTGTGTGTGTG
>FLSR01000584.1:111175-130650 GCA_900092035.1 Leuciscus waleckii
AGACAAAGTTTCACCTCGACGAGAAATCTCGTCGCGTTTTAATCTCGCGAGATCTCGTAACACGAGATCTCGTCACACCCCTATTATTTACACATGATTATACTCACATTTTGGGTTCTGTTACAAAGCGAGTGTTCTAAATATGTTTGTTTGTGTTTTTTGAGATATTTGAGGCTTAAGTGAATGTTAAGATTTGATACTGAACGGCTGTGATCTTGCTGAATCATAATGTGAAACATACTGATCATAATGTGATGTGTAACAGTCATCTATGTGGAATAACTTGTGTTAATTTTGTAATCTGATTATATATTGTTTTTCTTTGTTTTCAGGACCTTCAGGGTCAGGTGCTTTCAGTGTTGTCGCCAGACCTACCAGTACTTTGAGTGGAGGCAGCGCTGTCCTCTCTCCAGTCCCTCCTGTCAGTACAGCGGGAGGCGGCGTTTCTCCGAGCAGAACCTCCTCATCAAAGTATCCTTCCACTCGGACTTAAACTTGTGAGTGAGGTCCTTTTCAAAAGCAAGCTGAATCAGCTGGGCCTTTCAGGGTCAGGTGCTTTCAGTGTTGTCGCCAGACCTACCAGTACTTTGAGAGGAGGCAGCGCTGTCCTCTCTCCAGTCCCTCCTGTCAGTACAGCGGGAGGTGGCGTTTCTCCGAGCAGAACCTCCTCATCAAAGTATCCTTCCACTCGGACTTAAACTTGTGAGTGAGGTCCTTTTCAAAAGCAAGCTGAATCAGCTGGGCCTTGTGTCTGTGCAGCATACTGTGCCGATGCTCTAAGAAGACGCTTTTGAGCGTGGAAAATGAGTTTTCACACATTGCTGTGGAAGCTCCTAAAGTTAGGGCAAGGGTGTAGGCTGTGAGACAGTCGGCATAGCCTGGAGTGCACAGTTGAATGTGCTGAGAATATTGGCTATTTTCCATTTTCCATCTTCGGGGGGAACCGGGGTGTTAGTCATTTTCTTCACCAGAAACTCACGAGCCACATTATATTCAGATTCAACCACATCAGTTCCAGCTAATACCAGGAGAGGGGTTACCTTTGATGGGTCCAGGAAATTATCCTCGGCCTCTGGGTTCAAAGCAGCCAGTGCGCCAGTGAGCTCGCTACTGCGCTCTCCAAAACGCACATTCATCTCTCCTTGCACAGCATCGATAACACTGTAAAACAATCTCATGAACTCAGTCTTTTCGTCTATGTCACTTTGTGGCTGACCAACTGTTTCTTCAACTGCAAATCCGCGGAGGTTCGGAGGTGTTAATTGTGCGTCTTCTCTTGCTTGGACCAGGGTCGGTCACCGGCACAGCCTCGGTGGCCGATGCTGGAGGAGCGCAGAGATCCCACAGTGCAGAAAACTGTTTTCTGTGCGCAGTGTCTTCACGCAGTCAGAAGCGCTGTTCACAAGTGTCACCGTAGTGAACAAGTCCATATCTTCGGCCTGTAGTAGTCTGTTAGGCGGCTCGAAAAGTGACAACAGTTTCATAACAAGGTGCGCAATGAAAAGAAAACTGTGCTGCGTAATGGCACGAAGCAGCCATGTAGCCTCGACGCTCAAGGCCTTGTGTGTTTTCCACCTCGGTCAGTAATGTGGATATGTCGTGAAAACTCTTCACCACAACTTTGACCGTTGCCAAATGGCCAGTCCATCTCTGGTCCAAGAGATGTTCCAGGGTATCGCCTTTGTACAGAATAGCCACGGTTGGCTTCCTGATGAAGTTGTACAGCATGTTGCATACTCCAAAAAAAAAATCCTCGACAGCTGCTTCACTGGACATGGCATGAATCACAACCAGATGAGGTTGGTGATTAAAGCAGTGAATATATGGTATGTTACGATCCAACTTGTTTTGGAGTCATTTCTGCACACCACCATGCCTGCCAGACAGAGTGATGTGCCATCATAAACCTGACTCAGGATTTTGTCCGTGCTGAGTCCGGCGCTGGTGAGCTCATCAATGATGACACCTGTCAGAGCCTCTGCATCACCTTTCTCAGATGTGGCCATTACCAAGAGGCGCTCACACACACACCATAGTTTTCGCCAACAAAACGCACAAATACAGATATATTTTCTTGGTCTAAAGTATCCCCTGTGCCATCCACTTTAATTGAATACCAGCTATCGCCGACTTGTCTCACTATTTCCTCTGTCACGAGTTTACTCATCATTTCGATAATCTCGTTTTGTATCTGTGGGCTGGTATAGCGTGCATTCTGTGGGATTTTTTTTGTAATCCTTGTCAGTTCGGGATCTTTGCACATGGTGTACTCAAAGAGAAACAAAAACAGCCTCATGGAGCTATTATCATCTAGCACACCGGCAAAACCAGCATTATCTCCATATAACGGCAATTGATTCACCACTAAAAACTCCAGCATTCAATTACGGCTGACAAGTAGTATCTGTTGTGAGCCAGTTGCTCGGAATTTAAGAGAGTGGAAATCTCTTTTCCTGTCTCTCTACGTTTTTCTGAATCTCGCCACATTGCTTCACTGGCTAAATGTTCTTTTGAAGCTGCATGCTTATTTAAGCCCTTGCCTGTTTCAATTGCATGTTTCCAATCATTAAATCCCTTAATGGAGAAGGTCGCGTCCGATGATACAGATTTGAATTTCCTGCAGGCATAACAAAATGTTGAGTCCTTTTCCACCGAGAACTCAAGCCAGTCCCTGTTCAAATACCAGCCAGAGGAAAATGATCGTTTTTTTTTTACTAAACATTTTGACTGGATATTTCCTCAACACAACCTGTTTGGGTTTGTCCGTGCCGAGGTCACTCACACCCACTGATTCAACAGGCAGTTGTGGCCCAAATGCTGCCCCAGTCGCAGTTGCACTTGACCTGCAGGTCCTGCCACGCCCAAGGTCGGGCTCCACAGAGCTACTGTCAGCATCAGGCTCAGACTTCGTCCAGGGTCAGAGCCAACTACAACATCAAGAGTCGTCGGTGTTGTATCCACTTTGGCAGATGAGACTGTTGGTGGGCTTTTTACCACTTACGGATATCCATAACAAACTAAAACGAGTAAGCAGGCGAAAACTCATCACATCAAAAATGCGCGGTACCTGTTGAGTGGCTACACTGACGTACGTAACGTAGCCTAACTTTCTTTTTAGTAAGGCCGTGATAGGCTTTGCAGTGTAGATTCCCATCAATCAAACAAAACCATACCATTGTTTCTTTAGATTTTTAATGTTTTAATGTTAAACAACGCAACATTAATTAAACACAAAATGAGCAACTATGATAATATAAATTAAAATGAAAGTAAAATCTTTTTGCTGTTTGAAGAGGTGTTAGTGAGACCAGCTGGGGCGCTCACCCTGTGGTCTGTGTGGGTCCTGATGCCCCAGTATAGTGACGGGGACACTATACTATCAAAAAGCACCGTCCTTCGGATAGACGTTAAACCGAGGTCCTGACTCTCTGTGGTCATTAAAAATCCCAGGATGTCCTTCGAAAAAGTGTAGGGTAACCCCGGCATCCTGGCGAAATGTTCCCATTGGCCTCTATCAATCATGGCCTCCTAATCATCCCCATACTGACTGGCTTCATCACCCTGTTTCCTCTCCACCAGTAAGCTGGTATGTGGTGGGCGTTCTGGCACAATATGGCTGACGTCGCATCATCCAGGTGGATGCTGCACATTAGTGGTGATTGAGAAGATTCCCCCTTCAATGTAAAGCACTTTGAGTACCCAGAAAAGCGTTATATAAATGTAACAAATTATTATTATTATTATTAAGGGCAAGGTTGTCAAGATGACATCCCTTGTCACATGCTGTCTCAAATGGGATCATCAGTTTTCTCCTAAACGGGAGCCTGGCAGGCTTGGGTGCTTCCTCAGGGGATGAAGCAGGCACAGGTGCTTCCTCTGGGGAGGCAGTTGGCACGGGTGCAGCCTTTTGCGAAGAGTTGCACATACCAGCTCCCCGACAGGTCGGGCTGTGATTGGGGCAAATCTGAAGCTGGTTGCCTTAGTTTTATAACATTCATTAAATGTATTATTAATTAATAAATTAATTGTTATATTATTTACAATGAGCAATATGCCCGGTGGCAGTCTGTCAGAGGAAGAAAATGAGACAAAAATGAAAATATTATTCAAAATGAACGTAACAACAAAGTTGATAAAGTTTACTTGTGTTGTATGCTTTTACTGTAACTAATGCAGATGCATAATATGAAAATAGTTTTCTTTTAAAGGCAATGTTTACTTGTTTGAATACATTTTAAAATAAGTAAAAACAAGAGATATAAGGGACTTACAGAAGCTTCTGTGCTCCTCTCTGAGATCTTGTTAATAACAGGTGCTCCCTGTGCGCAACACACAGGCGCTATCTCAGGCTCAGGGATCTTTCGTTTTTGCCTCTGAGATTTTGTCAGGCATGGTTATATCTGAAATTACACAACATTTTGCAACATGCTACATAAATCGTCAATTTTGTCTAAGCTGCCTGGATCCGACTGTTGGCTGTTGACTTTGATTTCCATCCGCTGCTTTTTTCGTGGGGGTGACCAGTCCACTCCTGCACTGTCCTGTTGAAGGAACAGACATAATCATGTAACGCTGACCAGATTTAATAAATGATTCTTAAAGAAAATCTAAAGAAAAATTGCTTCTACCATTTCGATATGAGGCGTCTGAATGGAAAAGGATATGATTTGCATCCCAGATTAAATTATTAAAGTATTTCGTTTCTAAATCTTAGTAAAATTGAGAGATAGGAGGAGGGTCTAACCAATACTCTTTTCCGGGTCGGCTGGGACCTGGACTGAAGTCTGTTCGGAGTTCCCGGGTTCGGTTGTGAAGTGGTGTCTGAGGGGCTGGATGGTTGTTGCGCCTCAGTTCCACACACAGTTTTTGTGGAGGTGCCTGACACAGACCTGCGTTGTCCTGTTGCGAGAACAGATATAATCGTGCAATGCTGGGCAGGTTTAATGGCTCTTCTTAGACTAAATCGAAAGGCGTATCTTTTTTTTTTTTTTTTGAAATATAAAAGGCTTTTAAATTGGGGACCTAGAGAAATATAAAAGGATTTTAAATTGAGGACCTAGAAAACATAGTAGCATAGTTAAAGGCAATGTTTACTTGTTCGAATACATTTTAAAAGCTTCTGTGCTCCTCTCTGAGATCTTGTCAATAACAGGTGCTCCCTGTGCGCAACACACAGGCGCTATCTCAGGCTCAGGGATCTTTTGTTTTTGCCTCTTTGAGATGTTGTCAGGCAGAAAAGCTTGAGGCTTCTTCTGCAGCAGCTCCTGCCCTAGTGGCTCAGGGGTCTTTAGTTTTGGCCTAGCTCCGATCTTGTCTGGCATTGGTGCTCCATGTGAGGAGCATATGAGCACCTTTGAGGCAGCCACTGGTGCCCTCTGTAGAGACTGGGTGGGCATGGGTGTTTCTAAAGCGGCCTTTTTCAGATGTTTAATCAAATGTTCAGGGATCCTGAGTTTTCCTCTTTTTTGGGACCCTATCGCACAGGCGCTTCCTTTGGGGACGCAGCAGGCACATATGCTATCTGTGGCTTTTTCTGCCTCCACTTTCTCCTCTGGTCCATGGCTATTATTCCATCAGAGAAACTTGAGTGCTGATCTTTCTCCGATGCATCACTGAAGACCAAAGATCTATCTTTTTTAGAACTGGGAGAGTTCTGCTGGGACCGGACAAGCACACAATCTCCCTGTTTGGACCCGTCAGGCACAGGTGCTTTCGGTGTCTGCTGCCTCCACTGCTTCGTGGTCTTCAGTTCACCCTCCTCGTATTTCCCAGGCCTCCACTTTCCTCACTGCCCTGTGGTCTTGGCAGGCACAGGTGCTCCCTGTGTGGACCTGGAAGAAAGGGGTGCTCCCAGCGTCATCTTCTGCCTCCCCTGCGGGGTGGTCTTCACTGTTGCATCAGAGACGCCTGAGTGCTGGGAATGAGCCTTCTCAGATGCATCACTGAAGACCAGGGATGTGGGGCATGATGTTTCTCCTGTCTCCACTGTTTCCCCCCACTGCCTGAGATGAGGTACCCATACTCAGGATGCTCAGATATGAGGACTGAAGCTTCCACTATCGCCCACCACTGCCCCGCAGCAAGGGCCGTAATGAGCTCATCTGAGATTTCAGGAAATGAGGACTCCTCTGCACTCTCAAAAATGGTGGGCATGGTTGACATACTCATATTGATGTTGGATATGATGTAGAAAATGAATTAGAAGTGAACAATACTTTTTGCACTTTATATCTGTGAAACACTATGAAAGAAAGAGAAAGGGAAGAGATGATTTGTGTAAACATACAGTACAAAAACCTGAAAGCTTGTTGTCTTAAGCCCAACTTAAACTTATGTCATCCGCATTCTGCAATTTTTGTCATCCGAAGTTCCACGGACATCCGTATGTAGCCCAATTTTTGTTTACTAACGGTGCGTGCACAACAACGCATACGCTAGGTGATTAAGACAGAAGAACATGTTGACATGACTTCGTACTGCTCTTTGACATAGAGTATAAATAGAAATTGTGCGGTGTCAAACTGGTCCACCAACTAATAGCTGTGCGGACACGACTGTGCTCGAGATGGAGCGGAACGCGGAAAATAAAGTATTCCCGGGCCTTTAATTTTCAAAAAAAAAAAAAAAAAAAAATTAAAAAGGGATTCCCCGGGGGGGACCCTANNATACAGTGTATGCCCAGTGGCGATCCATCAGAAGAGGCAAGGGAGGCTGAGAGCCTCCTTAAAATGCATTTAAAATGAACAATGAAGCTAAAAAAGTTTATTGTTATTTTTATTAATTTCCCTACTAATGTGCATAACTCAGATGCACGTAATGTAAATGTATAGCCTATATACCTTATGTAGCCCCGCCCCTTTTCAGAGCTGCGCTCGTTGTCTTTTGACTTCCGGTCTGTATTTTCACAGTGATAATGCGTATTTATTAATTTACGGCTCGTTTTAAAATCTTCCCGGTCTACTGACATTTGTTAAGACATCTGCTTTAAACATTACAATCCTCATGATAACTTTCGTTAACTTTACATTAATTAAATCCACTTCAAAAGCGAATACTCCTGGACAGCAATGCCATAGGAATATACAGAACGACCGCAAAAACGGAAGTTCAAAGACAAGATTCTAAAGATGGCGGCGCCCTCGTTTCTCTGGCGCGTAAGGTCTATAGGGATGGGACGGTATGAAGATTTCATATTACGATAATAGTGACCAAAATTATCGTGATTATCAATATTATCACAGTTTTCTTAAAACGAGATGAAAGTGTTCAAAAATAACTGATGCTCACACTGAAAACATTTCAACAAGTTTTATATTTGAAAATCAACAAACAACAAATAAAATAAGCAGCTATATGCACTTGTTTTTTTCTTTGTGTTTCTATTTTTATTTTTTTCTTGGTTCTACGGATTGTGATACTCCTGTGATCTTCTGTGACATCCTGTGAAACTTCACGTTTGATGGCGAGCCACCCAAATCTGCTACAGAGAAAGGAGGACAACAAATCATAAAGAAGAGGATAATATCCTTTCTTTCATTCACCAGTCTTGCTTAAATAAGACATTCACTATCTAGAGAACTATTAACTATTAAGACACTTTGTTTATTTATTTATTTTTGTTTTTTATTTCATTTCATTTTGACATTGAAGTGACCGGTCTGTGTATTTTTGGGGGGTGAGAGAAGAGTGCACTCAAGGAAAAATTTTCATGGTTGATCATTATTGTTTGTATGATATTGTAATTAACTTTCTTTTATTTTGTTTATTATTTTCACTTTATATCAAATTACATTCCAGTTCAAATCTAACTCATGTCTGTCTGTTGTTTCTCACCACAACCCGCTACCTCCTTTACGAACTTTAAATCTTCTGCTAAATCTATTTGCAACCAACAGCAATTAATTTAATAATTAATTACCAAATTCTGTTGACACCTGTTGCATGGCTCTTATATTTGCTAAAAGACTAAAATCGGCAATGAGTTCTGTAATAGATGAGACTCAATCTGGTTTTATGAATAAAAGACGTATTGTTAATAATATAAGACTGGTTCTTTAGATTATTCAGAATTGATCAGGCGTACAGCTTCATTCTTTTTTTTCTATAAGGTGTTTGATTCTTTAGAGCACCAATTTATTATTAAGTCATTACATAGATTTGGTTTTGGAGATATGTTCTGCAAAGTAATTAAAACCCTTTACAATAATGGAAGCTGTTGGATTAAATTAAAGAATGGCACTTCCCCAAGGTTTAGTTTATCTAGAGGAGTCAGACAAGGGTGTCCCGTTTCTCCCTATTTATTTCTACTTTTGTGCAGCTACTCTCAACGTTTATCTGTGAAAGCGGTATTCAGGGTTTCCGTATAGCAGACCAAGAAGTTATTATTAGCCAATTAGCAGATGACACTATACCTTATTTTTAAGAGATGCTTCCTAAATCCCTATAGTAATTGATTATATAAAACTGTTCTATAAAGCTTCAGGACATAATTTAAACATAAATAAATGTGAGTTAATATCTATTAAAGATTGCACCGCACCCTCTTTTTATAATATTCCAGTTAGATCTAAAGTTCATATTTAGGCATCGTGATCACTAAAAATCAAGATAATAGTACCTTGAACTTTGACCCTGTTATTATAAAAGCCCAAAGAAGATTTAATGCATGGTTGCAGAGAGACTTGACCTTGAGAGGCAGAGCACTGCTTGCTAAGGCTGAGGGAATCTCCAGGTGAACATATGCTGCACTCTCTCTCTGGATGTGGACAACAAAATGTGTAGGACAGTCTATAAAACCCTCTTCAATTTTATTTGGAAAAACAAAATACATTATGTTAAGAAGTACATTATGTTAAAATCAATTTTCTTGATTTCTCATCTCTGAACAACACTTTCAAAATGAATTGGATTAGACAGTTTTTGTGTAATCCAAATTCAATTTGGGATTTTATCCCTAATTACTTATTTTCCAAATTAGGTTGTCCTATTGATCTGAAATTATAATATTGCTAGAATCCCTTACAACTTATCCAAGTTCCATAAGCAAGCATTACTTGCATGGTCTTTCATTTTCAAGTAATTGGTTTGAGAAACAATTTTTACTGTTTCTCAGTTGTTAAATTCAGAAGGTGTTACTTTAAATTATGAAGAATTTTTACGTTAATTCAATTTCCCAGTAACTCCCAAGGAATTTCCCATTGTAATGGACGCTGTTCCTAAAGGAGTTGTTATGCTTCTAAGAAAGTCCGTTAGATCATCTAACACTTTACCTATTTCTTTAGACCCATTTGAACTCCCAGTAGGAAAACTGTGCTTTTTGTCACATCCTTCATCACGTATTATTATAGAATTAGATCTCTCTTTCAAAAGGAGCTTGTAACAATTCCACATGTGGCGTCATATTGGATGAATTTGGTTGACCATATTGATTGGAAAAAAGTATGGACTCTGCCTTTGAAATACATAATAACTAACAAGGTTAGAGAAATTTCATTCAAATTATTACACAAATCTTACCCTGCTAAAGCTTTTTTGAAAAGGTTTAAGTCAGATGTTGACACAAGTTGTTCTTTCTGTGGTGCCCCTGATGAAACTGCCCTCATATCTTCTGGGATTGTCTTCACACACAACTATTTTGGGACGAATTTTCTCATTTTATCAACTGCAATGTGCTTCCTGGTTTCTCTTTTGTTTTTTAAGGATGTAATGTTTTGCTTCTAATAATATACAAAAAGCTAAAATTAATGAATACTTTATTATTAATCTAGGCCCATGTATAAATTATGGATTTTATTATAATTTAATTGTATGTAACTTCTACATTTTTGCTATGTACTTGTATTTTTGATACCTTGGCATTAAAAAGTAAATAAAAATAAGGTGGATAGAGGACCTGCCCCTCCTGAAGAATACAGAATTTTTAACATATAAAGATAAGAGTGTTTGGAAAATGCTGAGGTGCAATAGGTGATTGTCTACAAAACAATTTGTATTATGCTGGTTGAAAGTCTCCTCATATCCTGATAGCAATCACAATGTTAAGCGGTCTAACACACATACCATTTCTCAAAATCAGGTACGCCAATATGGTTTATGTTATTTGTGTTTATGTAAAATTTATTTATTGAACAATAATAGTTAATCATACAAGAATACAAAGTTTGTAGAATAGCAAGGCAAGGCAAGTTTATTTATATAGTACATCTCATACACTATGGCAATTCAAAGTGCTTCACATAGAGGGGAATAAAAATAATGACAAAATAAAAGCAAGGAAAATTCAAACAGTTATTCAAAAGCTTTACATAGAAAGGAATTATAATAATCACACTATAGCAATTCATAGTGCTTTGCATAAACACAAAATAAAAGCAGGGGAAATTAAAACCGTTATGAAAGGAATTAAAAGAGATAAAATGAATTAGAGTAAAATGAATTAAATAGGAAATAAACACCGGTGTATCTTATTTTGACTCTGGGATTTCCCCATGACGGTCAGTATTCTTCTGTGGATTTTCATATACCGTGGATTATCTGAGCCCACCAGATTAGTGATCTGTACCAATCAGCAGATATGCTTGGTGTTAAAGATATAGCCTTCATAAATAGTACACTAGTGTCTCATTTAAGCATCTCTTCTTGACAGACACAGATCTAACTTTGTATATGACTACCCAGTGAATATTAGTTTGTTTCTTTCAATTCCGTATTATTCCAAGATTAACATGGCTTCCAGGGGGCTGTTCCATAAACCAAGATTAGAGTATAAACCAGGCTTATTTCGGTTAGTCAGGCTTATTTTTGGTAGATTTGGTTTCATAAATCAAATTTAAAAAAGTTCAAACTCAGTTACCCTGGCAACTTATGCTGGGAAACTAGCCTGGTCCAGGGCAGGCTAACTGTCAGGCTAAGCCTCAGTTGTTACACAGATCCTCTAACACTGACCAACAAGAACACAATGATATTACCACTGACACTCTCTCATACCATTATTGGACTTTATTAACCACTATTAGTCCAAAAATAAATACACAGTATACAGAAAATCAACTTAAATAAGGCTAGCCTACAATGATAAATTAGACAATATAGACCTACTGTACATATATATATAACTATATTTTAACTGGTAAGATGAATCTGAGCTTAGTAATTGACAGTATATTAGCCTACATTTGATTTACCCCATTACAATAGTCCCTTTACAGTTATTGCTATCATAAAAATACACTTGTAGGTTTAAAATTCTAAATAAGGCACATCTAATGTCCAAATAACAAATATTTTAGCATATATATATATATATTATGTACTTTATATTTTCAATTCTAACACATTTTATATTAATGTTAAAAAAACTCATAAAGTGACATTTTAATGTCATGGGACCTTTAAAAACTCCAGCAATAGCAAAACAGTCAACTCTGAGGTAATTGTTGATAACAGTTCAGTAAAGTCCTTAGCAAAGGCTGGAGTGTATTTTGGAGGCCTGTAAATAATGATAAGTAAAATGCGTGGAGCACCTTTTTACACAATAGCCAGATATTCGAAAGAGGGATAATTCCCAAATGATATTTGCTTACATTGATAGACAGCTTTAAAAAGAGCAGCTACTGTACAAATCCAGGTTGTTTGTGGTTAAGTCGTTGACTAGAAGTGATTTATTTTTAAGTGAGCGGATGCTTAAAAGTGCTAACTTAATAGTCTTACTTCTTGTCCCCACAGCAATCTTAGTTTGACGTGTAATAGGCACCAGATTAGTTGGGTTTGCTGTACGGCTATTGAAGGCCTTAGACTTTCTATCACGTAATAGAACAGCAATAGAGAAAGATACAGGCACACTGGGTTCCCGCTTGTTTTGTAAACATTTGAGAAAGTTACTGTTATCGTAGCGGGGACCCGACACATATCACTGAGAGCTGGGATCAGTTGCTTTTGGTTCACCTCGAGCAGATGGGGGAGGGTGTGGGCCCTGGCGTTGTGGCAGAGGCCGAATAGCTCTCACAGGAGGAGGGTGAGGGCGAACTGTGCCTGCAGGCTTTGGTGTTTGCGGGGCCTGATGTGTTTTGGTTGATATCTGAGGGCTCGCAGCAAAAGAGTGGGATAGTTTGGTTCCAGCATACACCAGTTCTTCCATTTTCTCTGAGAAGCACAGAAGTGGAGATGCTGGAGAGAGGGATAATGTGTCTGGTGTTATCGGAGGCTGTGATATGTTGTCCTGGTTTTCCTGGATGTTTTCCAGGAAGTCGTCCTTGGGTGCTGAATAGCAAACAGACAAGCCAACAATTCAGTCAAAGTACAAAGGTTCATACAAATCTAAAGTTATAAAACTTAACTTTGCCTTCCGTCAAAATTTGATCGGAACAACAGATTTGTGATATCATTTACACTATCTACATTGCATTTTCATGTGTGGTCACCAAATACTGCTAGATGAAAATATGACTTCCTCAAAACAAGGAGCCAGACACTAACTGGGTGTAGTGGTTAGATACCACTATGTTGTTAGATACAAAGCGGAAGGAGGAAGCAGCCAAAGACTGGAAATTCTGTGACATCCAGCGCAGGATCCTTTGGAGAAGCAGCTTTCACAGGAACTTCTGGGAGAGGAATTCTGACATGACATGCAGCTCTGACATTCCTCTTCATGTCTTATTCTGTGACCTGAAACAAACAAACAAAAAAGGTTACAGTCATAGATTACAATTAGAAGAAAACATTTTTAAAATCTTTCAAATGAAAAGTGAATATAATCTTCAAAATCATTTGCAGCTGATCTTAGGCTCATTACCTTAAACCAGTCATGTCGAAGGATTTTCCTCAGATAAATCCGTTGACTTGGGCTTTTCTTCAGGAGGGATCGCATCAGGAGGCAGCATTCTGTGCAGAACGATAGAAGCGAGTCAGATTATTACCTTAAACTTTAATTAAGCTGTAAGATTCGACTATTCTAAAGTACGGTCAGAAAATCAGAAAAAATGCTTGTATTATCCAATATCTATCTTCTATAGCCAGGATTAATAGGCCGACCTCTAATGGGAAGGGTGCGGGATGTCCAGGCTGGAAGAAAGATCATTATTATATGAAGGTGTTGTCATTATGTTTACATATTTTAATTTGAAAACAACATAGCGAGTGTAGGCTACTTACAATGTTGATGTATTCCAGGTTCTGCGGCTTTCTGACAATTTTCACTGCCACCTGATCAACCAAAAAAACAAAAAACATTGTTACATTTCTAACATGTCAAATGCAGTAAATACTGTAGTGGAAATATATACACAAAAAGACTTGAAATGGATGTAGTGAGACAAAATAATTTGCTGACTAAATATTGTAAGAAAATGACGATACCTCAAGGCCATCCTCCAAGCGTTTCCCTGCATAGACAGAGCCGTATGCTCCCTCACCAATCATTCTGCCCATCTCATACCGGCTCAGGATGTTGTCTGCAAAAAGTTGATTCAATTTAGTTGCATGGACAGCAGTGAGTTTAATGTTTGAGGTCATGGCCGTAAACTCACCCTCGGTTGTCTCGTCCACTCTGTTGTTGTGACCTGGAGCTGGACTGACTGGACTGTGATGGACTGGAGCTGGAGGGGTTTAGAGCAAGGGATATCATCAGTTTAAATGCAATCAAAAAATATTAAACACTGCATAGTCATATTATGGTGATTCTTCAGTTACTACATGCATTCTTAAAAAAAAAAAAGAGTTCTGTTTAAATATTTAAGACATGTCCTGGAAAATATCATAACTTTGATCAAACTTTGGGATTTTGATATAGGTGTGAATTTGTAACATATGGTAATTAATGGCACTTCATCCAATGGGAACAGAAAAATTCCCTTAATTAATTAAGTTCCCATGAATGACACGTTTCCATTAATGGATACTCATATCTAGCTGAAAATGATGTAGACTTTATGATGTACAGAGCACTAATAAACAGAGCATTTACACATTCTCAACTGATCATTGGATTTACCGTCAGCGTGTCTCTCACTAACGGTTGCAGTGGTCTGATCCTCCACTTTCTGTCCCTGACCTGAGCCACTCCAGTGAAGAGAGAGATGCTCTCCAGAACTCCAGTGAAGAGAGAGCAGATCTACAGAACTACTCTTCTTCCTCTGTCTCTCCTGACTATCACTTTCCTCACTAACAGGCTGATGATACCATAGATCACATAGAAGAGATTTGACCTTGATTTTCTTCCCATATCACATAAACAAAGAACATTTAAAACAACGGCACAAAAAGGTGTCAAAATCTTCCAAATATTCATATATATTCAAATTCATTTGTAGCTTATTAGGGCCATTACCTCAGACCATTGCCGGAAAGGTGCTGGACTGTGGTGGACTGGAGCTGGAGGGGTTTGAACCTGCTGGTCTTCAAGACCACCGGATAGAGGTTCCTGAAGACCATGATCCTCTGCAGCACAGGCACTGGACTGTAGACAATTTTGATCTAAAGCAGGGAATATCGAACAAAAGCACGTTTCAAACAAATAATTATAATTATTAAACGTTGGATTCTCATATTATGGCTATTCTTCTGTTAATTTTTTTTTATTTTTTAAACAATCCTTGTTTAAATATTCATAAAAAAATTAATCTGATTATTGGCTTGATCAAACTTCAGTTGTATTTTGATATAATATGGTGTGGTCATATCTGGTAATTAATGACACTCCAGTGATATTCTCCAATGATCATTTGACTTACCCTCAGCTCTCCTCTCATTTATCGGAGCAGTATTCTGGTCTGAGATGATGACCTCCATCCTCCTCCTCTTTTTCATTGGCATCTCATTTTCCTCACCAGGACTAACGGGTTGATGGTATTCAGCGGCATGGGTGCTGGATATTCTGGACACAGAAACAAACTCAAAATACACAGGGGTTAAATGTCCAGGAATAAGCTCGGGGTGTGTCCGGGTCGGGCCTTGCATCCTCCTTCAAGTTCAAACTGCAATACAAAACAATACAAATACAATACAAAATACAATAAAATAAAATACAATGCTCCTCAGAAATACCCCAATGCTGATATTATTTTGGGTGGGGATTTTAATGTGGTATTAAATGGTGATTTGGATAGGTTTCCTTCCAGAGCTGCTTCTGTCAGATAATCTGATTTAATGTTGTTGACATATGGAGAGAAACATATCCACAGCTGAGACTCTATACCTGGAGCGCAAGGACCACTCTAAGCAGTCTCGAATAGATTATTGGCTTATTTCCAAAACATAGCAAATAGTTGTAAATCAGTCAGCATTCACGCCACGCCTCTTACAGACCACAGTGCTGTCTCTCTTAAAGGGTTAGTTCACCCAAAAATGAAAATTATGTCAGTAATTACTCACCCTCATGTTGTTCCAACCATGTAAGTCTTTCGTTCATCTTCGGATCACAAATTAAGATATTTTTGATGAAATCTGACAGCTTTCTCACTCCTCCATAGGCTTTCAGAGGGACCCAAACTCGCCGGCCCAGAATAGTTATTAAAAACATTGTTAAAATAGTCCAAGTGACTACAGTGGCTCTACATTAAGTTTATCATGCGACGACAATACTTTTTGTGCGGAAAAACAACAAAAATAACGACTTTATCCAACTATTAGTGTTCTTCAATGTGGGCCTCTGACGAGAGTTCACGGGAGCGCCACGACGCATGCGCGAGAACTGAGATTACGGCGTTCTTCTTCTACTACTACTTGTTACTGGCTGCTCACTCCTTAGGAGTATTATCGCCATCTACTGTACAAAATGACGTCCCGACATTGCCGGGAGCGCAAAACGGTCTGTTTACAAGCAGATGAAGACGCGCGCTGTATGTAAAACTGTATTCGTAAATATGTCCGCAGATTTCGATGTAGATGAAGATTTGAATTTTTTTTAACCAACCATACTTATTCGAACCAGAATACACAGAACTACAAGAGATGGAAGATGCTGCAACACAACAGCAGTCTGCTTCTGAAAGACAGAGAGCATTGGACAGCTGATGGTGTAAATGTAATCAGTGCCAAACGATGCCTGCTGAGGCCATCCTTAAAAATATTTTGGTTTGCCGTAACAGCCAAAAAAAAAGAACAGAAAAAAAAGGGGGTCGGTTGGTCGGTCTATAGCCTATATTCTTTCTTCTTTTTTTTTTCAAGATTCAATGTAGAGTTTAAGAGACGAGCGCGCGGGCGCCTCCATGTCCTGATTATATTGCCTGGCTGTTACGGCAAACCAAAATATTTTTAAGGATAGCCTCAGTAGGATGATTTTTATACTGTAGCCTACAAACTGTATTATCCCCTAATTCTAATGTAACAGTTATGGGTACGTCATCTACGGACATCTAATGTTACGGACATATTATCATGATACAGTTCATCCTATTATTGATTTTTATTTCCACTTCCCTTTTATCCAAAGAGACGGAACTATTTGCACTGTATTTATCAATGGGAAATACATCATGCTAAATTAATAAATTACATTAATGGGGTTGCTTGCAAGTCACAGCAGCACGAATTACGTGACCAGCAACATATTGCTGCTTCAAATATTGTGTGTAGTTAACAGTGAGTGGTGGTTTCAGACATTATTTTATTAAAGTGCATTTGTCAGTGCTGCACTCGTACTGACTCTTATTCTGCCTGACAGAAAGAAAAGCTCCTTACTGAAGGCGGAGCGGTTTGACCAATCAGATGAAAGGGGCGTCTCAGAGCCGCCCACGTGTGCAAATTAAATATCGAACCCATAAACCAATTTGTAAACCACAAACGAAAAATGAAAAATCGAGCCAAAATCTCATTTTTCGTTTTTTAAACTAAATTAAAAAAAAGAATAAACCGAATAAACGAGCTGGTTTTTATTTCTCGTAATTCCTTTCCAAACAGGAAAGGAAATGATCAAAACGTATACAAACCCAGATCAATAATATTGTTGAATATTAAGTGTCCTCAACTAAGCAAGCCGAACAGTGCATGATCATGATTCAGGCTGCATTAAAGGTCAGAAGTCAGATTGGATCGGAACATTCCAAATATCTATCCAGTTCCATCTGGTTTAAGATCACGTTGGTATGGAGATGGGTTTGTTGAGGATCTGTGCCACTGGCTGTTGTGTCGATGAGACCTTTACAGGGGAGAATCTAGTTGACACAATCTCTGCTGGCACTTCAGGGCTGTCATTATTCAGTTCAATGTTGATTCAATATTACTGAATATTAATATTAACTTCATCAATCCAACATTCAAAATGTGTCTTGGCTGACATAAATTTTTCTAGTTAAATTTATGTGAATTTCTTTGATTCCAAATAAATTCCTTTTAATGGCTGCTGAGAGCTAAAATGTGCAGTTATTGTTTGTAATTTCTTCTGTTGCGATGCACAATACATTTTCTTGGTATTTTTATGAGTGTCTTGGTTTGGGCTGGTGGCTCAGCGAGTGGCACATTCACCACTGACTCATCACCACTGAGCTCGCAGATGCTTTCATCACACTAAACAACAGCGTCTGTTTTTGTCCCCTATAATACAGCATCTTCCACCCTCCAAAACCTGCACAAACCACAATGGGACTTTCTGACTGCAGCTTGCTGTTTATGTGGACAGCAAAAGGCCAATAGAAAAGAATGATGCTTTTCATTTGATAAACCCAACATTTTGTATCAACATTTTAGTGAAGCCTAATTTTCTATCTTGCCATTTGAAATCATAAGGGAAATATGAAACAGCTATGATTACAGAGCAAGACTATTGTGTTTGTAATTTCTTCTGTTGCGATGCACAATACATTTTCTTGGTATTTTTATGAGTGTCTTGGTTTGGGCTGGTGGCTCAGCGAGTGGCACATTCACCACTGACTCATCACCACTGAGCTCGCAGATGCTTTCATCACACTAAACAACAGCGTCTGTTTTTGTCCCCTATAATACAGCATCTTCCACCCTCCAAAACCTGCACAAACCACAATGGGACTTTCTGACTGCAGCTTGCTGTTTATGTGGACAGCAAAAGGCCAATAGAAAAGAATGATGCTTTTCATTTGATAAACCCAACATTTTGTATCAACATTTTAGTGAAGCCTAATTTTCTATCTTGCCATTTGAAATCATAAGGGAAATATGAAACAGCTATGATTACAGAGCAAGACTATTTAAATCATAACTACAATCCTAAAGGCACCAATACAATATCTAATGAAACTTGACCGTAAATCATTTTCTCTTTCTTATTATCTTCCGCCAACCACTAATGTCTTTGTTTTACATGGTAATTACATTATCATACCAGATGGTCCTATTCATACATTTCCTAATAGTGATCATTGCGAAATTTAAAACTGGTTTGTTGTAGTAATGACTATATTAAAATATATACATAAAATATTTAAAAGATATTTAAAAGATATTAGTTTGGGACACTTTGTAAATGAGATTCCCAGAGCAAGTGTCAGTTTTGTTTTGTTTCATCCCTGCAAACAAAAATATGTTCTAAAAAAGTTTGGCTAATGTTCTCATTAAATTATGAAAACGTTATTTCTGAACATTTTTCTGAACGTTCAAAGCATCCAGTTTTAAATGTTTTAAAAACTTCTTTTTTTCTTTTTTTCTTGGTTATGTGAACATTGAGGGAATGTTTCACTTTATTTTGTTGCAAACATTATGGGAATGTTACTTTTGAATGTTTTCTGAACGTTCTGAAACAAGTAGCAACATTTAAAAATGTTACACAAACGTCCAACTAAAACGTTTAAAGGTACACTGTGTAGTTTTTTTGTTGTTTTTTTTTGTATTTTATTAGCTAAAATCAATGTCTTTATTCATAAAAATGTCCTCATTAGTGTAAAATTACCTCCGCCAATGACCTGACTTGGACTGTAAGTCCAAGGAGGCTTCCATGTCGTTCCGGCATTTTGAAAAACTATAATAGCAGAGAGGGACAAAAAGCACTAGCCTACCTCAACGCGTTTCCACAACGTCTTTTCGTTCAGAGCCAGCGTCACGTGACTGAAACCAGCTGAAACGGACAAGGAGATCAGTGAGAGGCGCTTGTCACTGCCCCGGCAAATTTGAAAGGCTGCACTGCACGGTACTTCATAATGCAGGGTCATACTTATGCCGAGCCACAGGAGAAGGAATCTTTGTCGCCTTTTTTAAAAGGAAATGTGACCGGCGAATTAAAAAAAACGAGGGTAAATATCGGGATAGCTTTTCCCAGGTGGAAAGAGCTAATGAAGGAGAAAGACTTTGAAAGGGACACTGAAGTTGCCTGCTTTCTTCTCGACAGGTAAGTCAATGTTACGGTCTAAATTACAAGCTTTTTTCATTGCTTGGTTGTGTAATTCATTATAAGGCAGCATAACAGTAGACATGTAGTTAAACTCGATGAAGTGCTATTGGAAGACATGTTGTCATAGCTTCTTGGTACATAACGGCTACCGTAGTTGCAACACGCATTTGAAAAAGCGAGGCGC
>FLSR01000584.1:171709-200464 GCA_900092035.1 Leuciscus waleckii
ACACACACACACACACACACACACACACACACACACACACTCATCCGGCCTTCACTTCTAACACAGATGGCAGCTCATATGGCTTTGTTTGTACAAAAGTGTGTGTGTACTTGCAGTATATTTATTTTCCCTTCAACTTCCTAGTTTTAGATACACTTCTAATGGGGGGACTTGAATTTCACACGCCTTATTGGAATATGGGTTTACATTCAGAGAATTAATCAGGTTTTTATTATCTTAATGGGGATATGATGGATAATGCATGTAATGAATAACATCCCCTTGATTCTTATCTAAAGAAATCCCTGATGGCTAGTGCTTCTGTCAGTCGATATCCCTATACTCACGGCCAAGGTCTGTGTCGTTCTTCACTTAGAGGGGAAAAGAAGTTTTGATGAATATATATATGTGCTGCAATAACTATTTATTTATTTAATGTTTTATTTGTATAGGGACAGATACAATAAATAAAACCGTGACAACAGCCATCCAATGTGTTTATCACAGTGCTTGTAGCTAATGCTAATTAACAACAGTAATGGTTAGGGGTGGCACGGTTCGGTTCGTATCACGGTTTTAGGGTCACGGTTTTCGGTTCTGTACGGTTCTTGTTATTTTTTCTTTTAATCTTTAACACTCCAAAAATGTACTCAACATTTGATATATAGCTTAATTATCGAATTATTTATTTCATAAATGGGGCATGTTTGCAAAATGCAGCTTCTCATTTCCCATTTCGAAGTAATATAGTGAGTGAGCGGTCACTGTGAGGAAACTTTCAGTGGCCCCGGAGGTCCATCCATCTGTAGTGAGAGCTACGTGGGCTGTGTCGGACAGTTCTTTGTCAATTTCTCCTCGTGTCTCGTCATCATAGGCGTAATTTGCGGGTGGGACATGTCCCCACCACTTTTTGCTAGGGTCGATATCTCGCGCCACGGATGTACCAATACAAATAAATAAAACATCTCCAGTTAACTAGCTAATTATTAATTTCGTTCGTTTGTTAAAGAAAAGCAATCTAGCGCTGAAATTAGTTTTTTTAACCAAGTGATCAAAGTGCTCGTTGCCGCTGCGATCAGTGGCGCTGATACAGTGTTCTCTTGTGGCTCGCGCACACGCCGCACAGTCTTCACTCGGACGCGCGCTTCGATCCGTTGAGGAGACTCTCTATTCATTCCCGTGAAATCACAAAACAAAATTCACACAAATCTGTCCCTGCTTGATATACAACCACTGATAAACATAATCGGTTTTGATGAAAAAGAAAAAAAAAATATATACGAGTGCGGATTAGAACTCAGAACCTATGACACGCTTGGCAAAAGTTCTGCCACTGGACCATTAAAGTACATATGTGAAACAGTCGATCTATGTATTTATTCACGTGAAAAAACAACATATAGTGGAGTAGATCTCATTAAAGTAAAGTAGTGCACTGGGTCTAAGTAAACCCAGTGCACTATTTAAATCGATTGCTGGACATCGTAATGTTATTCTAACGCTAATTAACAACAGTAATGGTGTATCAGTGTTTGTAGCTAACGATAATTAACAACAGTAATGGTATATCAGTGTTTGTAGCTAACGCTAATTAACAACAGTAATGGTGTATCAGTGTTTGTAGCTAACGATAATTAACAACAGTAATGGTATATCAGTGTTTGTAGCTAACGCTAATTAACAACAGTAATGGTGTATCAGTGTTTGTAGCTAACGATAATTAACAACAGTAATGGTATATCAGTGTTTGTAGCTAACGCTAATTAACAACAGTAATGGTGTATCAGTGTTTGTAGCTAACGTTAATTAACAGTAATGGTGTATCAGTGTTTGTAGCTAACGCTAATTAACAACAGTAATGGTGTATCAGTGTTTGTTGCTAACGCTAATTAACAACAGTAATGCTAGCGATGAGAAACAGCGTCTTATTAGAGAGTTGTGGATGTGTTTGCTCACGTTTATTTATTCAGCACTTTATATTCAATTTAATTCAAATCATATTTATTTGTATAGCACAATACAATACACATAGCCTAGTCCATATTACAGTGATCTGTTATCAGAGGGCACTGTCTAAGTTATGTATTTCAGAAATGTACATATACAAAATCACAGTTAGCTAAAAAAGTATTAATTTAAACACTGTAATAATATTAAAGGCAGAAACAATGAGTTTACTGAAGTAATGAATAGGCCTACTTGTTTGTTAACAAATGATTATGACAAATGTAGCATTGGTGCAACTTTATGCAATAGATTGCTTTAAAATCAGCAGCTTTACAGTATTAAACATGACAACAGTGTCAGTGTCGCATCAGTTATAAAGCGGCTCATGTTTTGACTCGCGTCTGAACAGAAGAAATGAAGATTGACTCCTCAGAGGAGGCGGAGCCTCAGAGCCACACCCACCTATGACATCATCGCCACGGACCAATGGCAGCTCAGAGGTGTTTAACTTTGTAGTTTAGTTCACTTTGCAAAGCGGTTTAGAATTCCCGAAACGTCCCTGAATCCCGGCCGCTGTTCTGAAGCGCACTCCACTTCATCAGACTGAACAGACTCTTGATTTTAACCGTTCCACTTCGCTCTTTCTTCCCCCGTTACCTTCTGATCCATTATTTACATTTCACTCATTATTCTTATTTCTTATTTACATTTATTCCTTCTGAATTTGTTTGATGCGTCGTTCTATATGCCTTTAGCTTGGGCTGTTGGAGGAAACATATAGCCTACAATTGCACAAACAAATAAGATATCAATGCTGTAAACTATGACTGAGCAACAAACATTCAGCGGTTCAATCTCTAAATAATTCATATACTCTAGAGTTGGGTGGGGGTGGGGGTGAATTAAGATCTATGAACGTCACTATGAGCCTATGAACCAAACCTTTTACAATTGTGCCCAAAAAGTTCAATCTTGGTCTCATCCGACCACAAGACATGGTTTTGGAAGAGCAGATAAGACATAAGACATTTGTTTTTGCCAAGTTTTTGGATGTTTTGTTCAGTCAGAACAGGCCTGCGTCTCATAGAGGATACGAGAGATAGTCGTCACATGTAGGGAGCAAACACTCTCTGCAACTCTTTGTAATGTCACTGTCGGCCTCTTAACAGACCCGCGTTCACTTGTTTATTGCCTCGGGAAATGTCGTAGCCTCACTTGATGCCTTTCAGCTCTGAGATGTTAGTGAGCTCGTTGTGTCCATGGCTCTTGAAGTATCATGAAACTAAGAAGATGTCAGTCAGACAAGTCTTACAGCAGCAGCGGAGGGCTTTATCTGAAGGGTTTCACTGTTTCACATGAGCTTGATGATTAGCCATCCTCAACACACACACAGAAACCGACTCGTGCAGTTACAGTACTTTATTAGTACTTTGGATTTGGGGGTGAAATGTTACAAGGCCAAGGTCATGGTGTGAAAAAGGCTAGTTTTAGGTTTTATTTTATTTTATTTTAATTACATTTCATGATCAATCAGCAACTAGAAATAATCGAAGTAACCCGTTGTTATGCAATCATTTAAAAGTCCCCCTGTAGTCAATTATTTTATCCTTTAAAACTCCTCTTTGATCACCAAAATTGTAACTCGACACCTCATTTAGTATGCGCGGTTCTATGAATATGCAAATGAGCCCCGCCTCCACTCACTCACTCAGCTCAGAGATCCACTGGTTGCGATCACACGTTGATCTGATTGGTTACAAGGTAGTTTGTGATGTCAGAAACACCAGCGATTTCAAAGCGTGTGTTTGAGACTGTCTTTGGTTCACTGCAGTTTTAAGGAGGAAATACTCAGCAATGCTGTCGACTTATGAATTTACACATGGTTTGTCTTAACGTGGATTAAAAACACCACATAGACACATAAACAACATTAAAAGCTTCACCACAGGGGGACTTTAAGACATTTCTCCTTATGTAGAACCTTTCTGGCATGAAGTGTTCTTTAAACTTGAGTATTTTATAACTTTATCCAAAAAAAATTTTCCCCTTCTGAAGCATTATGCATGGACATCCCTGCCCCGGTACATCTGGTCCTATCTTCCCAGTACTTCGTCCACTTATTGTCCTGGGAAAAGGGTCCCGGATCTCCTGATGGCGTCCACTTCTCCGTCGGAATACGGACACTCAGGTATAATCTGACTTTCACACACACAGCACAGCAGAACATCATATACACTAGCCATTAGTCTTAATTAGACACTGTTGGAAGTAAGTGACCATATTAAAGTATTAATTATTTCTGCATAACAATAAATCAGATAAAAAGACGTCCTGTATGGCATACGCACAAGCAGTAAATGAGAAACAGGCTCTGAAACAGATTGGTTGTGAAAGTTGTGTGAATGAGCGAGCGAGCGCTGGGAGGAGAGAGAGGTGAGGTCATTATATGGAGATGATTGGGCATTTCCCTGAAGTTCCCCAATTACACAGGACCTGGAGATTTATAGCAATCCCAATCCTTGAGCCTGAGGTTAGTCATCAGTCACTGTGAATGAAAAGCGCATGAGAGAGAAAACGGGCTAAATCATGTGGCATGACTGACACTCTTACAAATAAATCTTCCAAAAGGGTTTTTTCCACAACAATGCCATATAAAAACAACGATGTTTGGTTCCCCAAAGAGCCTTTCATTGGTCAGATCTTTAAAGAATAATGTTTTCTTAGTGTGAAGAACATGTGAACCTTTCAGCTAAGACCCTTTCTTCATTAGTGACTCCGTGGATGATTCTTCATGGAACCATCGATGCCAATAAAGAGCCTTTATTTTTAAGAGTGTAGTTGCGACTGTAAATCATACGCAGGCTGGTTATTAGCACCTGTAACAATGATTAATAAAGGCCCTTTCACATACGGCTGGGAATCCATTCCTTAAAGAATCGATTAGAGAGTCGTTTCTAAAGTGTGGACCTGATTTCATGAAGGGGAATCGACTCCTCATTCAGAATCTGTTTCATTTCAGCAAAGCTTATTATTAACTCGCCTCTCGCTATTAGTGATTAGAAGTCCGATTCATTTCCACCAAAAGGTTCTTTCGGCTAGTTCCTTTCAATGAACCAGATCAAAAAACGATTTAAAGGTTATTTTTTTGGCTATGTTGTCCACAATTTGGAGCGCTGCACGGATTTGGAGATAATAGACCATGACGTAATCGAGGGTCTTCATCTTATTCCCATTTCAAATAAAATGCTAGTTTTTTTTACCTTTCTTTCTAATAGCTGATGATAATTCTGAAAGAAAGCATGTTAAGAGCATAGATTAAAGTAAAAAACACAAGTTCCACATGCATCTGATTGACAGATAAACCACACACTCTTATATCAGGGCTGTTGTTAATGTTCTGGATGTTTTATTTTAGTCAGTCATTTTATGAAAAAAGGTTGAACAATTGCAACAGAAGCAAACTCAACTGATTTTGTATCCTCAATATGTCCTGAGTAAGGGAAAAAAAAGTCCCGAAGAATCCCATTAGGGGGAAGTTTCGAAAACGACCCAGATATAGTCTATTCATACGCCTATTCATACATTTTCTCACGTGAATTGGGTAAAAAATGTAACCATTAGATATCACCATGAAAATTACTGAGTTGATTACTTACATCAAGACAAACAAAAAATGTATTACAAGTTTTTTAAATAGTTTGTTAACATCGACAAACGGTGCATAATCTAATTATGTGCTAATTTGCATAAATACCACAACAGATCTAAACATTGCTATACCCCCAGGTGAACATGTCTTGTTGAATCTTGTTGACACATAACAGTAAAATATTAATGTTATGGTCTGAATGGAACCCATTTCGGCTACCCATGAGCATTAATACACAGAGACAGGAAGAAGTACTTTAGAAACCAGCCTTTATTAATTTTTAAGAGATTGGGATTGGGTCTGGGTCTGTGGGACTGTTTCTGGGGATTCACTTTTTATTTTACCTACATTTTGTCTTCTGCATTCTCCTTACCATCGTCTCCTGTTCTTCCCTCAGACTCGTCCCCCAGAAACAGTCCCACAGACCCAGACCCAATCCCAATCTCTTAAAAATAAATAAAGGCTGGTTTCTAAAGTACTTCCTCCTGCCTCTATGTATTAATGCTCATGGGTAGCGACAATGAGTTCCATTCAGACCTTAACATTAAGTATTTTACTGTTATGTGTCTCACCTGGGGGTATAGCCAGGTGAAAATGTCTTGTTGAATCTTGTTGACAATGTTTAGATCTGTTGTGGTATTTATGCAAATTAGCACATAATTAGATTATGCACCGTTTGACCATGTTAACAAACTATTTAAAAAAACTTGTAATACATTTTTTGTTTGTCTTGATGTAAGTAATCAACTCAGTAATTGTCATGGTGATATCTAAAGGTTAAATTTTTTACCCATTCACGTGAGACAAATAATGAATAGGCGTATGAATAGAGTATATGTGGGTCTTTTTCAAAACTTTCCCCTGATGGGATTCTTCGGGACTTGTTTTCCTTAGTCAGGACATATTGAGGATACAAAATCAGTTGAGTTTGCTTCTGCTGCAATTTGTTCAAGGTTGACCCCCATTTGGGCTTAAAATGACTGGACTATTTTAGTGTCCAGTTTAATTCAGTGCAAAGCATACAGTTATAGTAAAGTAAAGTAAAATACACATGTATTTTAGACACTCATATCTGGTTCCATCCATGCAATAACTGCATGTCCACGAATAAGCTTTTTTCTTTAGGGTTTACTGCTGGGTTATGACTATGGCCCATTTCAGAGACAATGCAGCCAAAATGACTATTTAAAATGTTGTAGAAATGTATGCAAAGGCATGAGAAGGCAACTCTCCACGACCTTAATCCTGTAGCCATGGGGAGATTAGGATCCTGCAATCGAAAACACAAACCAAGAATCAAAATCAACAGTGAGGACTCGAACAGCCCTAGTTTCACACCGAAGATGATTTTGAACAGATAGTGTCACTGGGTGAGTGTGTTGATTATGTCTGGATGGACGCTTGTTCTAACTGTGAATGTGTTTGTGTTGCAGTGGGACAGAAGTGGTGGTGAAGGAGTGTGAGAATGTGACGTCTCCTCTGCGATGTAATCTCACTGAAGCCTTATCCGATGCGGAGGAAACCTATTAGGTCAATGTGTCCGCTTCTCTGGGCAATCACACCTCGTATTCCCACTGCAGCCCATTCCAACCCATTCTGAACAGTAAGAGACTGATTTCTATCTACATGAACCACGAAACATGGCCACTGCACACAGCAGCGATTGTGTTGACAATCCTATGGCATCCATCTTATTTTTAATGTGAGAGCAGAGCGGCCATTCGTAAACTAAGCGTGTCCAGGCTTTCGAAGGTGAGGAACTTAAATACACAGTGATAATGAGGAGATGACGAACAGGTGTGATGAGCTGATAGTGTCCATGGCAACCGATGAGTGGCGGCAAAATCAAACAAAGGAACACATGATGAATGAAAACAAACTGAAAGTCCATGAAAGTGAAACTAAAGATGAATAAGTCCAGATAACTGTAACTATATATCACAATATACTTAAAACTATAGTTAAGTAATCTATATTGTAGGTTTAATCTTTTGATTGAGAAGCCTATTAAATACTTTTTCACAGTTTTACATAGTCTGATAAACTTACATTGTTTGAACATATTGATTTATAAAGAAAACGTTCATAATTCTGAGTATCTGAATTTTTGTGTAGTCCACTGCTAATGTACATAGGAAGTGGACACTGTACATTTAAGTACAGTTAAGGTATATTTCAAGTATAAAAATTAATACCTAAATAGGAAGTGTAATTATAGTTCACTATATATGATTTTACACGGATGTTAAGTTTACCTAAAGAAAACGCACAAGTATAAAACTACTAAACTAGTAGTTTACTGAGAGTATACTTCAGTGTACTTTCATAAACTAAAACATTTGCTACATGTAAAGGTGCGTTGTGTGATATTTAGCAGGATCTGTTGACAGAAATGCAATATCATATACATAACTGTTTTTAGTGGTGCGTAAAGACCTTACATAATAACCCGTCATGTTTTTATTACCTTAGAATGCGCATTTCTCTCTACACACACACCGCAGGTCTCATCAACATCAACATGTTTCTACGGTGGCCCTGAACGGACAAACTCGTTTCGTCACTGTGTTGTTCTTCATGCAAAGAAGCTATAGCTAAAGTCAGCGAATAAAACACTTGTCTCAGACAACGACATCACTTCCTGTCGGCCACCGTAACTTCTGTTGGCTGCAATTCACAACCTCACCAGTAGATGCCGCTAAAACTTACACACTGCACCTTTAACCGATAAGTTCCGGTTAACCGATAACTTATCGGTATACCGACAGTATACCGATAAGTTCACTTGTAGTATATTTGCATACACAAGGAATGTACTTGAGAAGTAGTTGTGTCTCAAAGATTACTTTTATACACTGAAAAGTGGACCAATTTAGTCCCAAGTAGCATTGAAACACTGACAAGTATACTTTAAAATATACTTGAACTTTCCTTAAGAATACTTGAAGTTAGCTAATAGTTTGTGAGGGTAGCAGTGCTGTATAGTGTGTGTAATGAGTTGTTTCTGTGTTCTCCTGAAGCTATGATGGAGGCGCCGCTGCTGTCCGTCGCCGTGTGTAATCGCACGCTCTGTGTGAGTGTCAGAGCTCCTACTGAGAAACTGCAGGACGTTTACAATTCACACAGGTTTGAATATAGACTGGTGGTCAGCAGTGAAGATGGAGCAGAGGTGAGAGGACAGCTGAGCCTTTACATGCTGCATCTTTAATACTGCATACTTTATACTTTAATACAGTATATACTTGCTCATTTGACCACACTGTACTGGCACTTCATCAACATTATCCAGGCACGTATTCTGGGAGTTATTTGCTTTTCAGAGCGTATCAAACATGTGTGTAATCACCTGATCAGCTCAATAGACATGAGCTAACAGTGCTTAAGGCGAGACACTACACTACAGCACTGATCAGACTATCATGGGTTATTGTGTAGGATATTTCACTACGAAAATCACTCCACATTGTACACTTTTAAGTATCTGCTAATGCCAAAGTTCAGTATCTTCCTAAAACAACAATAGAAATATGATTCAGCTCATAAGTACATCTCATAACTGAAGATGAGTTTGTAGTGTCACCTTTGACTTGCTCATCAGTGTTTAATCAGTGTGTAAAACTGCTTAACACAGTGTGCAAACATTTCATTTGACAAGTGTCATTAATATTAAAAAAATATGAGAAAGGAAAATATTGAGCGAGGAAGGGATGAAGGAGATGGAAATGAAAATGTGACTGATAACTTTATCTTATTAAATAAAAGCATATGTGGGATATTTACATAGACACTTACAAAGATATTTACAAAGATAATAAATCACAATATATGTGATTGCAGACCTTTGTAAATGTTTAAATCGCAGTATGTTTTAGTGGCTGAAGAATCATGATAATATGGTGTTGTGGTGAATCTGCCCGTCGTTATCTCGTTATTAGTTCATTTGACCTCACCTGAGGCCCGAAACATGATGGAAGTTAAACAAACTCTGGGTTACAGGATTAGTTTCCAGTTGACCAATCCAGTCAGGCTTTGAGTTCATGGAGTGTGAGCACATGAAAGTGTGACATCATCAGTGAACAGCCAATCATATGCCTGGAAACTGTGATTCACTTCTCGCAAGAGAGTGAGCAAGATTCACTTCTCTCTTCTGCCGAGGATTAAGAGATTGAAGAATATGGAGTATATTAATGCATTTACTCAGCGAGGAATATCTTACTATATCAGTGCAAGGGAAAGTTATGAAGTAAGTTTATATAGTTGATAATATATATATACACAGAGACTCACATGTAGTCATTTATAAAGCTTTATCTACCGATTCACAATCTTATTTATATTACCTGAATATTTTTATGTTCATTTGAACTAAACACTTAATAATAATAATTGTTCAACTAAACGTAATGGATTACGGGTATCTTAGTTATAGAAATCATTTAAAAGAATTATAATAAATAATCATCGCTAAAAGCCAGACATTTTTGTCTTTAAAAATCTTTTACCTAATATGGAGCAGAAACTGGGGAGTGGCTTTACTGTGTCAGACACGTGACACTTCCAGTTTGGGTCTGGGATCTCTTACGATCTAATGTCAAACGCTTTCACGGTGCCGTAACCCCAGACTAAGCTGAAACACAGCTGGCGATCACCTAAACCGGCTTCGTGGTATCGGCCCAGCTCTCCCTTCTTTTCCTCTGTCCTTCCCTGTCTGTCGGTCCTCTGAAGTTTCATTAGATCATTTAATCAACTCTCTCGTTCGAGGTCTTTCAGCAAAAAAAACGAATCTTTAGTCACGTCATGTTGTTCATTTGAGTGGAAAAGCCGAATTCCCTGAAAACATCCACCAATGCAATCTTTGATCATATTCTGAATGACTCGCTCTCTGCGTGTCTAATGCAAATGTTTGCTACTGTCTTCGTTTTAATGATTTGTTATCTTAAAGTTAAAGGGACAAAAGGCTTTAAAAATAAAACTTGGAATAATTTAGCAAACATCTTAAAGCTGACTGTGCCTCATCACTGAACGAGTTTAGGTTACATTTAACCGATTATGTGTTTTATCCTTTGGTAAACTGGCGTTGTGGTCCTTGATTGTGTTTTGATGTGTATTTGTATGTTCATGTTTTTGCAGCTGCTTTCTTGGCCAAGTCACTCTAGTAAAAGATATTTTAATTTCAATGAGTTTTTAACCTGGTTAAATAAAGAATGAATGAAAATTAGGAAATCATTAAATGCAACGACAGACGAAAGTTTATGAGCGACTTCTCACGCCTCTTTTTAACAGTTGTGTGTGCATTATTTAATATGTTATGTGTTGTAATTGCTGCTGTTTGTGTTGACTGGTAGTTTGAGCAGAAGATTGAAGGGTTGAGGACCGTGACCCTTGAAGATCTGGCCCCTGGCCGAAGGTACTGTGTGAATGTCAGGATCGTGAATCGCAGCACACCACACAGAGATCCAGTGTGTGCCGACGTCCCTCGCTCCACTGATGTCTCAGGTATTCAGTTTTCTCCAGACTCTAACCCTATTAGACTGATACTGCAGATTCAATATAATGGTCAAGTAAAGTGCATCAGATAATCATGTCCTCGACAGCTGCTTCTAAACTGAAAGTTGTTGTATTGGATGAATTGCATGAGACTGTCACCCAAACCCAGCTGTGATTCGTGAAGCTGCGGCCCAGTTGTTCAAAAGTTGAATCTGGATTGGAGTGATCTGGATTTGGAAATCCCATGTTTTGCAATCCAGGATCCGGGAAGCCATCTTAGTTTTGTGCTGGTTTTTCAAAGCGTCATTGGATTGGATCACCTTGATCCTGATATTAACAGATCTGGATTTCCAGTGGGACTTAATTGCACAAAGCTTTATTTAGAAACAACAGGCAGAACAACCGTCAGCATCGGTCACTTGAGAGGAAACTGCACAATACAATGATACAAACACCTTCCCTTCCTGTTTCATGTTCTTTTAAACAGTTAGAGGCCTCATCTGACCCACGACAAATGAATATAAATATGCATTCAGTGAGGGTTGAAGCTACTGGTTCGTCTCTGATGATTGTGTTGTCATAATACACAGTGATAAATGACAGTTAAAATCAAACATATTATTTTTGACAACTGTTTGGAGATAATGTTATGGGAGGGGAAAATCTACATTTATTATTCTAGGCTTAACAAATCCTTAGCTACTTTATCACTGTAATTGCTGAATAAATCAAGCACAAAATATAAATGTGTGTGTATATGTAAATACAGTATGTGTCAGGCAAAAACAAGAAGGAAGCATCTAAACGCAGCAATATTATTAATTAATAACAAAAAAACAAAGAGAATCCAAACAGTAGCAAAGGTGTGGCAGTGCAAACACTGAAGAAGCTGATGCTGTACATACACAGTGAAAGATAGTCAACAGAACAGGGAACAGGTGTGAAGCTATGGCTATGGTAACCATGGCAACTGAGAATGAATGAGAACTAATGCTGTGTTCACACCAAACGCGAATAGAGCGTCTGGCGCGAGTGATTTCAATGCTCAATGTAAATGTCAATGTAAAGATGCGTTTACGCGCGGATGAGGCGTGGCGTGGTGGACGTGAATTCGCCTCATTCATGCGTCCAGTTCACGCGAATGACGCGAACTGAGCGTCTGGCGCGAATGATTTTATTTGGTGCTTTTTGTGCATTCACGCGTTTGACACGAATTCGCGTCTGACGCCCGAGTTGAAAAATCTGAATTTTGCCGTCTGTTCGCGCTGCGTTCACCAATCAGGAACCTGCTTGCTGCTGTCACGTGGTGAAGTGACGGGATAAACTCCCGCCCGGAGTCACTCATTCAAAATGGAGTATAGCAATATAGCAGAATATAATATTCAATATAGCAGTAAACTGAGTATCACTAGAAAGTGAGTATAGTGAGTATCACAGAAAGAGCACCAACAGTGGTATCCGTACCACAGTTTGAAAAACATTGATAGTTTTTCAATATTTAATGTACTGTATTTACAATTTCATATACAATTTCTAAGCGAAGACAGATGGACAGGCGCTCTGCATCTGGGATAGAGCGCCTGTAGTTGGTGTCCTGAAGGGTGATCCTCGCTCCGATGCAGTGACTCTCTCGATGAATGCTCGATCAACATCAGCCATCTTGCAAACAGACAAGTGGATTTCGCCTCATACGCGCATCAATTTCGCTTCAAACTTTTGCTTTTTACTCTGGACACGCGAATGGATTCAAAATGTTCAAGCGTCCAACTAGACGCGGTAAACGCAATTTGACGCGCTATTCGCGTTTGGTGTGAACGCACAGTAAGGCAAACCGAAACAGGGAAAACCAAACTAAAACACAAAGAAACTTAGGGTATTTTTACACGCCAGTGATGCACTAAATACAAAAAATGGAAAAGTTTTTCCTTCACATTTTTCACGTACGGATGACAATGTTGTTAAAATGATCTCCAGTCCTACGAATCCAGGAAAACGACTAAAATCGCTGTATTCTGCTGCTAGGCCAGTAGATGGCGTTGTAACCTGTTAAAGAAAAAACACGCGTCTATAGACTCAACACATAATACGCATGATGTGACTGTTTTTACAAATGTACTTTTTTGTTGTTTACACGGACACAATAACAATCTCGTTTTCAAACACGTGCACTTTTAATCCCGTTTTCAAAAGTTTGTTTTTTCAGGCCCCCAAACGCAGTTGTCGTGTAAATGAAACGGACAAAACGCATAAAAATGTTCAGGTTTACTTGAAAACAGAGTCGTAAATTGTGTCAACATGACGCAAACAATGTAAGATTTATCTGAAATCCACTCTTGTTCTAGGATCAGGATAATCCAGAATGTTTTGGATCATTTTACAAAAACATTTTGATCCAGATCAAAACCAAGATTGGATTTCGTCATCTAATCCGATTTCAGAATCCTTTTATCTTCATCTTTGAACAACTGGGTCTAAGTCGGTATCTATTTACAGTGGTTAAGAGCTGCTGCTAATTCTCACATTGATGAAACATACTGCGAAAATGTTTATCAAGAAATACAATATAAACCAAACCAGGGAAACGGGGAGTAATTGAGCTCTGGTTTGGACACAGCAGTGGAGTCGAGTGTGAAAGCACTGAACGTGAGAGATTACGTTGTTTACTTGCTGAAATACTGTGTTTGATGAATGTGCGCTGAAGTCCAGTGTTGTGTGTGTGTGTTCCTGAAGTCCAGTGTTGTGTGTGTGTTCCTGAAGTCCAGTGTTGTGTGTGTGTTCCTGAAGTCCAGTGTTTTGTGTGTTTCAGATGCAGTGATCTCTGTCGTCCTGTGTCTGCTGACGCTGCTGTTAGTGATCTGTTCTCCGAGACTGATCTCTCGCTGCTTCTGTCTGAGGCCGCCGCTTCCAGCTGTCCTGGTGAGAGCAACACACTCTACATGACGCAGGACATGTTAGATTTGATGAAGTGAGCAGGAGAGTAATATCTGGACTCGGATCGAAGGCCTGGATCTGTGTTCTCTGTCAGAATAAATCCCTTTTACAGTGGGGAGAACAAGTATTTGATACACTGCCGATTTTGCAGGTTTTCCCACTTACAAAGCATGTAGAAGTCTGTAATGTTTATCATAGGTACACTTCAACTGTGAGAGACGGAATCTCAAACAAAAATCCAGAAAATCACATTGTATGATTTTTAAGTAATTAATTTGCATTTTATTGCATGACATAAGTATTCGATGCATCAGAAAAGCAGAACTTAATATTTGGTACAGAAACCTTTGTTTGCAATTACAGAGATCATACGTTTCCTGTAGTTCTTGACCAGGTTTGCACACACTGCAGCAGGGGTTCTGGCCCACTCCTCCATACAGACCTTCTCCAGATCCTTCAGGTTTCGGGGCTGTCGCTGGGCCATACGGACTTTCAGCTCCCTCCAAGGGTTCAGGTCTGGAGACTGGCTAGTCCACTCCAGGACCTTGAGATGCTTCTTACGGAGCCACTCCTTAGTTGCCCTGGCATTGTGTTTCGGGTCGTTGTCATGCTGGAAGACCCAG
Organism: Leuciscus waleckii; assembly: GCA_900092035.1. Taxonomy (NCBI): domain Eukaryota; kingdom Metazoa; phylum Chordata; class Actinopteri; order Cypriniformes; family Leuciscidae; genus Leuciscus; species Leuciscus waleckii. Next base: position 186,347 of record FLSR01000584.1, read on the forward strand.
CCACGACCCATCTTCAATGCTCTTACTGAGGGAAGAAGGTTGTTGGCCAAGATCTCGTGATACATCTTCCTCCTCGCCGCTGCTCTTCGTCTCTGGACCGAGTCTCTGTCCTCAAAGAGTGTGTTGATGAGCTCAGCGGGAGTGAAGAGAAGGACTTTATTCCCGCTCTCGATCGAGCTCTGGAAAACAACAGGCATTGGTTATACAGGGTCAGAATGACAGAAGTTGAGCTGATGAGGCGATGTTATGCTAACACTTTAAAATAATGTTCATTAGTTTACATTAGTTTAATTATTAACTTACATGAACTAACAATGAGCAATACATTTGTTACAGTATTTATTAATCTTTGTTAATGTTAGTTAATATAAATACAGCTGTTCATTGTTTGTTCATGTTAGTTCACAGTGCATTAACTAATGTTAACAAATACAACTTTGATTTTAATAACGTATTAGTAAATATTGAAATGAATATTAACTAAGATTAATAAATGCTGTAGAAGTATTGGTTATTATTAGTTCATGTTAACTGATGAACCTTATTGTAAAGCGTTGCCAATGTTTTTTGCACATTTGCACTGTTCTGTCTCTAAGTAACTTTGCCACTACATGTCAGCTAGTTCTCATTAGAGTATTAGTGGAGTATTAGTTGAGTACTAGTAGAGTATTTAGAGTATTAGTGGAGTACTAGTAGAGTTTTAGTAGAGTATTAGTAGAGCATTAGAACATCATTAGAGTACTAGTAGAGTATCAGTAGAGTACTAGTAGAGTATTAGTAGTGCATCAGTAGAGTAGTAGAGTATTCTCCAGATCCTTCAGGTTTCAGGGCTGTCGCTGGGTAATACGGACTTTCAGCTCCCTCCAAAGATTTTCTATTGGGTTCAGGTCTGGAGACTGGCTAGGCCACTCCAGGACCTTGAGATGCTTCTTACAGAGCCACTCCTTAGTTGCCCTGGCTGTGTGTTTCGGGTCGTTGTCATGCTGGAAGACCCAGCCACGACCCATCTTCAATGCTCTTACTGAGGGAAGGAGGTTGTTGGCCAAGATCTCGCAATACATGGCCCCATCCATCCTCCCCTCAATACGGTGCAGTCATCCTGTCCCCTTTGCAGAAAAGCATCCCCAAACAATGATGTTTCCACCTCCTTGCTTCACGGTTGGGATGGTGTTCTTGGGGTTGTACTCATCCTTCTTCTTCCTCCAAACACGGCGAGTGGAGTTTAGACCAAAAAGCTCTATTTTTGTCTCATCAGACCACAGACACCTTCTCCCATTCCTCCTCTGGATCATCCAGATGGTCAATGGCAAACTTCAGACAGGCCTGGACATGCGCTGGCTTGAGCAGGGGGACCTTGCGTGCGCTGCAGGATTTTAATCCATGACGGCGTAGTATGTTACTAATGGTTTTCTTTGAGACTGTGGTCCCAGCTCTCTTCAGGTCATTGACCAGGTCCTGCCGTGTAGTTCTGGGCTGATCCCTCACCTTTACTCTACTAATACTCTACTAATACTCTACTAATACTCTACTAATACTAATGCTCTACTAATGCTCTACTAATACTCTACTAGTACTATACTAATGCTCTAGTAATACTCCACTAATACTCCACCAATACTCTATAATACTCCACTAATACTCTACTAATACTCTGCTAATACTAATGCTCTACTAATGCTCTACTAATGCTCTACTAATACTCTACTAATACTCTACTAATACTCTACTAATACTCTACTAATGCTCTACTAATACTCTGCTAGTACTCGAAATACTCTACTGGTACTCTAATGATACTCTGATGCTCTACTACTACTCTACTAATACTCTGCTGATACTCTACCAATACTCTGCTAGTACTCTTCTAATACTCTACTATTACTCTACTAATGCTCTACAAATGCTCTACAAATGCTCTACTAATGCTCTACTAATACACTTCTAGAACTCTTAATACTCTGCTATACTCTACTAATACTCTAGTACTCTATTAATACTCTGCTAGTACTCTAGATACTTTGCTGATACCTCTACTGGTACACGAATGATGCTACTAATGCTCTACTAATACTCTACTAAAACTCTATTAATACTCTGCTAATAATCTACTAATACTCTAAATGCTCTACTAATACTCTTCTAGACGACTATTAATACTCTGCTAATACTCTACTAATACTCTGCCAATGCTCTACTAATACTCTACTACTCTACTGATGCTCTACTAATACTCTACTAGTACTCTACTGATACCCTAGTACTCTAATGATGTTCTAATGCTCTACTAATACTCTAAATACTCTACTAGTACTCTACTAATACTCCACTAATACTCTAATGAGAACTAGCTGACATGTAGTTGCAAAGTTACTTAGAGACAGAACAGTGCAAATGTGCAAAAAACATTGGCAACGCTTTACAATAAGGATCATTAGTTAACATGAACTAATAATAAACAATACTTCTACAGCACTTATTAATCTTAGTTAATATTGATTTCAATATTTACTAATACGTTATTAAAATCAAAGGTTGTATTTGTTAACATTAGTTAATGCACTGTGAACTAACATGAACAAACAATGAACAGCTGTATTTATATTAACTAACATTAACAAAGATTAATAAATACTGTAACAAATGTTTGCTCATTGTTAGTTCATGTAAGTTAATAATTAAACTAATGTAAACTAATGAACATTATTTTAAAGTGTTAGCATAACATCGCCTCATCAGCTCAACTTCTGTCATTCTGACCCTGTATAACCAATGCCTGTTGTTTTCCAGAGCTCGATCGAGAGCGGGAATAAAGTCCTTCTCTTCACTCCCGCTGAGCTCATCAACACACTCTTTGAGGACAGAGACTCGGTCCAGAAGACGAAGAGCAGCGGCGAGGAGGAAGACGAGGAGGAGAGCGTGAAGTACGAGAGAATAGTGGCACACTATCTGGACGCTCGAGGTTCCCCTCTGCTGGTTTTCCCAGTGCCTCTAGCTGTGATTGGAGTGGCGATGTTCACGTGAGCCTCAGCTCCTCCACAGACGCTCATAGTCTGATTGTGTTTGAGCCGACAGCTTCTCCTCAGGGAACGAGTCCTCCTCAGAGCTCCAGCATCGCTCTGCACACACATGAGGACGACGGAGAGAACGCTGCGGATGTGAACCTGTTCTCAGTGACCATACCAGGAGTTTCTGCTGAACCTGAAGAAACCTGCAGTGTTATAGACGAGCTGCTGTTATATCCTCAGAACCAGTTACTGACCCATCCACAGTCACTGAACTCCACTGGGAAACGCATTCCAGAGGAAGAAGAGGAAGACAATGATGAATGTTCAGGGTACTTGAGTCGAAATTAGGTTCCTGGGAAATTAACTAAATCCTCTGCATTATTGAGAGTAGAGGTGAGAATATTAAAGGACACGCAAGCATATAAAGATGATTCATGTATTTTTATACTTTTTTCAAGTTTTTTTTTATTGTTCTTGTTTTTTTAGTGTCGTTTTGAATATGCATTTCATTCTGATGGAGATGATGACGTACAAACATTATTCTTATTGCCGGATGAGGACCAGACAGTGTTTAACTCAAACATAATTTCATATTCATTTATTGAGTCATTTTTCCAGTATTCTTGGATATGTTTAGGTCTCCAGGACCGTTCACACCATAACAATAACTATAAAGTTTAATAATTGTTCTAATTCTTTGAGAACTGTGGAGTTCACATCACATAACATCACAACTATAACTTTAACTACAACTATAACTATAACTATAACAAGAACTACAACTATAACTAAGGCCCCATTTACACTGCATGGTTCAAGTGACCCAATTCCGATTTTTTTTCCTCTCATGTGGCACAGATCGGATATGACCGGCGAACGTGTAAGCAGGAAAAAAGCACATGGATTCTGATATTCTCAGATCGGTTTCAGGCCTCACTCATATGTGGAAATAAATCGGATATGAATCGGATACGTGCATTTGCGTGTGCCATGTAAGCAGAAAATCGGATATTCACCAGTAAATGTGAGTCGTACGTCATTAAAAAAGGGACGTCACCTCAGGTGGACACCAACTGCGATCACATTATTAATGGCGCGATGGAGGACGAAGGCTCAACACAGTGGAGTCATTTTTTCTCCGCCTTACGAGAGCAATGTTTTTGTGACCTTTGAAAATAGTGCGGAAAGCAAAACACTGGATAATTAGAGATGTGCGGATGAGCTCCAACGTCACCCGAATCAAATCATCTACCCGCACCAATAATTTTCTCTGATTTAAGTCTCTGCACCCGATGGTCAAATTACTATTATTCGTATGTGTTGTTACGCGTGAGGATAAATGGATGATCATCTCCTTCAACAGCGGACTCGATGACGGTTGATGATCTCTAATGGTAACATTATACACTGATGAATGAGCGCTGCTTTTAAATGAACATTTCTTTAAAACAAAATTTATTTGACAGAATTTCATTTTCTTAATGGCATAAACAGGCTTTACTCCTTTGAAACTTAATCTGGAATGGAACATGCTCATATTTTAGAGAATGTAGGATAGTTAATATTTTCGTTAATGATTTATCATATCCACCCGCGACCCACCCGAAATTAATGTTATTTTTATTACTTGACCCGCCCGCGGATATAACCGCGATCCGCGCATCACTCTAATAATTTTGTCTGTTCTGCATCCATTGCATATCGAGCTGTTTTACTTAATTTTCAGGGCCAGAACATCTACATTTGGTTGTTTTGGCAGTGTATAGTGTAAATGCAAATATCGGATACGGGTCAGTTTTAAAAGATGATGTAAGCGGGTCGTCAAAAAAATCGGATATAGTCAGCAAATCGGAATTGGGCATCAAGACCTGCAGTGTAAATTCAGCCTATAACAATAACTATAACTATAACGACACCAGAATCACACAATTTCTTTACAGCTGATGAATGTTAGAAAGTTTTCCTGAAGCTCAAACAGTGGAGCGCTGGCGCTCGCGACACCAATGTCATGGGTTCGATTCCAGGGAAAGCAATGCGTTCTTGAAATGCACTGTGAGTCGCTTTGGATAAAAGCCTCTGCCAAATGCATAAATGTAAATGTAAAAACCATCAGAATCCATCCGAGTTTAAAAAGCACGTAGACGACAAAACGTGTTTGTATAGTTCTGGTTATTGGTGTGAACGGGTATTAAATCTTGTGCTGCCGTTCATTACGAACAAAGAAAGACATCCGTCTGTTGTTACTGATGATATTTTTAATATCAATTAAATCTTATTTTTTATTGAAAATATACATGGAGCAGATCTTTACTGTAACTGTAACCTGCTATACTGTGGAGTGTTCAGCATTATATCACACATTTCTGTACGGCTGCTCTGAAACAGTGTGTATTGTGAAAGGCTATACAAATAAAACTGACTTGTCTTGTGCACAGAAGTGTAACATTAAACACCTTTACCATGTATGATCTGTAAATCTGCTGAAATCAGGAATCTGATCTCCTCCAACATCTGCAACACGAGTACAGATGCAGACAGAAGGACGTGTGTAAAGCAGTTCAGCTGCAGAATGAAGACCAACACGCAACAGGAGTTCTACGTCTGACGCACAACTCTAGACATTAATCTTGTGTCGTGCATCTTCTCCCCGGAGTGTGTGTGTGTGTGTGAGGGAAGCCGATCACATGGCAATGAGTCATGCTCATCTGCTGCTTAACACATTTGACATTTAACACACACTCGCTGTTGAGAGTTCATGAACATGGCATAATATATGGCTTGTAGATTTTAGTCAAGAACTAAGACTTTTCACTGGTATCTAAAAAGTTAGTCTTTGAGAAGCTTCTATTTTAAAGAATACACTCGAGACGTCTGTGTTCGAGCAACAGCTTCTCTTTACTTCTGCAAGATGTGCGCAAGAACATTTCCCAGAATTCATATTAGCCACTATTAGCTACAGAGTCTCTATCGTTTCAAAATGAAAAATTGCAAGCATTTAATACATCAGTCTTGTAAAAAGTAGCAACTTTATTAAAATACAAGGCACATGGGTCAAACACTACGGTGGCTGGCACATACGATTTTTTCCACTCAATTATGTCGTAATAACGAAATATTATGCCATAAAAACGCCATTTTTACTCGTAATAACGGGATGTTATGTCATTAAAACAACGTCGTAATAATGAGATGTTGTCGTTAAAACGTCATATGTCGTAAAAACGGCACAACATCTCGTTATTATGACATATAATAGTTTACCATTAAAAATTGTTTTTCTGCCATCTTTTGGACATTTCCAGTCTGGCGATCTATACCTATTCATACTTTGCAGTCACGTGACATCCATGGATACCTGGCGGGCAACAAACGGGTATTTTCAACGTAGAGTCCTGTAGTTCCAGGTGTTTCTAGTAGCTATCAAGTCTGTTAGCGAGCTAGCTGCATAACTATGGACTAGGATTAACTCCAAGGTAGCTAAATTGTGTAAAGCAGACAAGGTTTTTTAAGATAATAAAAGCAGTAAATAATCTAGCTCTACTGTTGAGTCATCTCTGGTTCTCATTGAAAACCATAGATATCACAAACCTCAAAACAACCTATCAACACACTTTTGTTGTTGTTAGCAAAAGATGACAGCTGTTACTGTGCGTTCACACCGCCACTGGCGAGAGCGTCAAAGTGCCCGGAAGTCATCATTTTCAATGAATTTTGCCGCTCTCGCCGGGGCGGTGTGAACGTACAGTTAGCCTAGCTTAGACTCATAACACAAACAGCTGGTGGTGTTGATTGACGAAACTACAGGGTAACTTACAGACACGATTAAGTGCATGATCATACACCCACTGTATTCAAACAAATGTTGAAATGACCTTTGATGGAGTGATGGCATGATCACTGCACAGACGATACTGTGAAGGTTGCTTATCTCATCTGCGGTCAGTGCATCCAATCGCACAACAACTATCTGGCATGTTGTTTACACCTCAAAACACCAACTTTTGTATAGTAAAACTGGCAACGTCCTGGCAAGATCCTTGATTAGTTTACTGGGTTTCGTTGCTGAGAACGACTTTCTTGCCCGCCAGCCAGTACTTGTGATGTCACGTGCAAAGTATGAATTAAATCTTATTTTTAATATCCTTTATCAGATAGATGATACTACTATAGGAGAGCTTGATGATGAACTGGTCAAGGATCATTCCCATCTATGGAGACGGGATCGAGGGGCTTCTGTGAGGACAACGGCAGAACAAGTGAATCACATTGTGACACTGTCACGTCACACATGACATGTTTTAAACACTCTATATATCATGATGACTTTATGTGTATGTGTATTAGACTGATCACATGACAGGAAATAGGAAATATCCAGCATAAAGGAAGCAGCATGGCAAACAAACAGGGGCTGTTTCTCAATATGTGTTCTTGTCTGTACTTGTGGACTTGTGAAACGTCATCATTCACTGTTTCCATTCCAGCAAACCCCATCACTGTTCACTGGATTAAGACTACAGCTGGACTGTATATACACCGCTGGACACTTACACATTGGGACTTACAGCACACGAGGACTCTTAATGGCTGTTTTATGGTATGGGACCAATGGACTCTATGCTTTCAACAGCCTAAGGCTTCTATGTTGTACTGTGTTGTATTAAGTTCCTTGTAGAAATTGTAAATACACTTCATTTATTCACTTTATTTCTGTTGTCGTCTCATCTTTTAAAACACTTCAAAAACTCTACAGTTTAATCTGAGCCCATGTTTTGCTCATGTAACTAAACCGATTAGGCCGATTGTTACAACATGATACTAGACAAAAGCTGACGAAGGCTGAGGACTATGACCCGAAACGGAGACGGCATATGAAGAACAACAAGATGTTAGAGAAAACAAGGAAAAGAGAGAGGATGGTTTCACCAGGGTAAACAAGGAAGCGCTCAGGTGGAGGAACTAGAAGCGTTGAAATCTCTAAAAATGCAAAGAAATCTGACGTTTTAAGTCAAGCCGAGGAACTGTTCTTCCCAAGAGCTGTGTTTGAGAGAGGACCATGGGAGAACTTTATTCATGACGTTTCTGTTGTCAAGGATCAGTGCTGGAGGACGACATTAATGTGGGAGAACTCTTACTCTACACAGAACTTAAAACTAAGATTTTACCAGAGTATAAACAGCCTCCCAGACGATGAGTGAGTGATACTGAGAAAGAAGCAGAAGCCACTCCTGTCATCTCTGTTGATTCAACAGACTCTATATCTCAGTCATCAGAAGTTATAATATAATGATATATACTCATGTGAACCTGTGTTATACCATCTGGAGGACACTTTGGTGGATTAACCCACGCACAAAAGACTAGTAATCCAACCGGTCAAACGCATTCTTTTCTTTCTGGCCCATTAATCCATCAAACACCTTCCATCGTCTGTACACTTACCAGTGAACTCCACTACGACTACACTATGAAGGGACGTCCTGAACCAGTAACACATATATGAGGCCGCTGGGACTCTCGAGTGCATGAAGTGTCCAACAATACATCGTTTTTATGGTTAAATTAGTGCATCATCTGGGAATTTAAAGTGCACTTTTTCTTGTAGAGATTTTCAGTGTGAACACACTACTTGCACTAATTATATTAAACATGTCTTTGAATGGAGCATACGTACACACACTGGGACGCATTACATGCTTCTAAACACGACTGGAGAGCTTTCCAAGTTTACGATGCCGTTTGTAAATGTTTGTTGGAACCGTGGTTCTCGTAAGACAGAATCACTGAATAATGTTGGTAACGACGGAACTTGCGACCTTAGTTAGCTAATGATGCTAATGATGCTAATCCACCTTTCTATCGTTTTCATTTTATGGCATAATGCGCACATCTTTAATGTGTAATAATCTAAAACACTGTACAGTAAAAAGTAAGCACACTTCAAGCACTGCGATAATTCACTTTAACAGTAGTTTAATTATTTATCCTATAAATATGATCACATTTAAATGTTATATTTTTACATGTAGAATGTAAAAATATGTATAAACAGGGATGTAGTGGAGGCTAAACGCACGTAAACGCCGTTTACGCACCTCCCAAAATTTGGAAATAGCGCTTGCCCACCTCCAAAGTGCGTTTATCCACCTCTAAATTTCACGTTTTAAAAATTAAGTTAATCCAAATAATAATTTATAATTTAATGCTAATTAAACAAATCTCTTTGGTTGAAAGAGTATTTTTACTTTAAGTTGACTATAAAATGTGATTTGAGTAAATGCATTTTTTTAAGTTGAGATAAAGTAAACCGATTACTTGTAACAAGTTGAAGTAATTTTTTTACTTTGATCCAACGACTCATTTTTTTCAGTGTAGTTTGTTTAGTTCTACTCACTGTCCACTGTCAGAGCATTGTAGAACTCTGCGTATGTGTGAGGAATACCCTCACCTACATGTATCTTTCAGAGCCAGACGGGTGTAAGTGTGGACTTTAATACGCCCTTCTGGCTCAAAACATTACTCACACTTTTGTGTTAGGTCTTTAATATTTTGTTGCTTTATTCAATACAGTTTGATCTCAGATAGGTCTTTTTGGCACCATTGGATAGAGCTCATCGAGACCTTTATTTTGATATTCGCCCAAAATGCCACTTACGCCCCTCTGGCTCCAAGCCCTCGATATAGACACTTGATCATCTTATTAGATGATTAGATAATTGCATTTAATTTGTTTTACTTTCAGTAAAAATTTGCAATTGATTTGTAAAAGGTGTTTTTATGCATGTTGGGCCGGGTTTTTGTTGCATTTAAAACGTGGGTGTCGGATTGTTTCAAAGCCTTGTCACAATATGCCACATTTACGGTGGCCGAGAGAGCTCAACGCGCTGTGACTGAAGAAAACACATGTACATAGAAAAACACCTGCAAATTAAGAAAACATTTATCAGTTTCACAACACACGTGTGCTCCAAATACTCACAACACAACCAAATACAGAAACGCGCTGCAAATAGCACAAACCGACCCCAATAAGTGACGAACCCGGCTGGGACGTGCTTACAACAGTATAGGCTACTTTATTATTAGTATTATTATTATTTTGCAAAACATACAAAGATGACATGTTTATGACATACAACTTTGTATTCAATACACAAAATGTTAACAAATGTTCAATATCATCAGAATACTAATGAGAAAAGAACAATGAAAATTCACTCGTTCTGTCCTGCGGCAAAACATGAGAGCAGTTGCGTTTTAGAACAAACATATAATGATGTGCGAGTAATTTTCTAATATTTCCGTATTAATGTAGCCTAAACCAATTTAGAATGTGCCCAATACTGTTCTTGGAGATCTACCTACCTGCAGAGTTCAGATCTAACCCTGATCCAACTCATCTGTCAGTAATTATCAGACTGAAAAGAACTCATAGCTTTACTCATAAAAATGGCAGAGATCCAGATGCCACAGGAGTTATTATCTTAACGAAAACACCTCTGCATCTAATCACAGACATGTTTTTCAAGCCTTACACCATATCTATCTTAGGAGTGTTCTATTAACGAAAACAAAGCTTTTTGAAAACGCTTTCCAAAGCGGATACATTTGAAAATGCTGTTTTCACATTTCTATGATTATGTGCGCGGAGAGTTTGTGTGTGTGTGCTCGCGTCTCAGATGAGTATGTGCGCGGAGAGTTCTGCGCGTCTCGTGTGTGTAGAGTTTGCGTGTGTGTGCGTGAGCGACTTTAGATGTGACGTTGTGCATTTCATATGTATTAGTTTGAGCATTCAGCAGTATACATGTATGTGTGATACCTATACATAGTAGGCTATATGTATGCAAGGGTTTCATATGTACGTGAATGAAGTTTGAAAAATATAAATATAAAAATATATATAAGTCTCACAAAATATGATGGAAACAAAGTGTCCCTGCTTGATATACAACCACTGATGAGCATAATCGGTATAAAAAAATAAAATAAAAAATAAATAAAAAAACTACGAATGCGGATTAGAACCTAAAACCTCTGACACGCTTGAGTAAAGTTCAAGTTCAGCTGCCAGTGTTCCTCTTCGGATTAGTCTAGTATTTTAATGCCAAATGCAAATCTTGCATATCAAGTATGAAGTATATCAATAACAAGTATATGAGGCTATACTGTGTGTGTTAAATATTTCTGCTAAGTGTCAGATATTTCTCTGTTTTGTAAAAGTCATAATATGAGAAGACAAAATTTTGATCTTAACTTAAGTGTTTTCGGCTACATCAGTAGCCTTTTAAACGGCACATTTTTGCATTAAATCAGAAATCAGAAAATCTTTTTCAGAAAATCACACACACACACACACACACACACACACACACACACACACACACACACACACACACACACACACACACACACACACACACACACACATAGGTATTATTTTTTTGATAAAGTGTGTGGTTTAGTTTTCTTAAGTACCGTTTCAAGAACCGTTTAAGCACCGGAACCGTTGAAAAATACCGAGTAGGTACTGGTATCGGATAAAACCCAACCAATACCCAACCCTACTGGGGACACACAAAAAGTGACCATGACCACATGCTTAAAGTGGTTCTTCAGCGCATACATGATGCTGGCTTACAGTTGAATGATTAAAATGTCACTTTAATAAAAGCAGTTTGCGCTTCCTTGGTCATACTGTCTCTGCACAGGGTATTCACCCAGATGAGGATCATCTTAGTGCAATGCTTCATGCTCCTGTTCCTAAAGATGTACATCAGCTCCGTTCCCTTCTTGGATTGTTGTCATGGTACAATAAGTTCATTCCAAATTTCGCTACAGTTGTAGAACCATTGCGTGCTTGCATTAGACAAGGTTCTGAGTTCAGCTGGTCAGATGAGGCTCAGAAGAGTTTCAGTACTGTAAAGGAGTTGTTACTCCAAAGCCCTGCATTAGCATTGTTTGACCCTAACTTGCCTACTGTCGTTTCAACGGATGCATCAGATTATGGACTAGGTGCTGTATTCTCTCAAATTCATGAACACAACACAGAGCACATTGTTGCATTTGCTTCAAGAACATTGTCTACTGCAGAACGCAAATATTCAACGATTGAAAAGGAAGCTTTAGCATGTGTCTGGGGTGTTGAAAAATGGAGAACTTACCTCTGGGGACGAAAATTTCTTCTACGTACGGATCATCAGGCCTTGACAGTGCTCCTCTCCTCTAAAGGCACAGATCGCGCTGGAATGAGGATCGCACGTTGGGCAGAGCGACTCTTGTGTTTTAACTATGAGGTGAATTATTATCCTGGCTCTCAAAACCAAGTTGCTGATTATCTTTCACGCCTACCCTTGCCTGCTTCTGATGAGGATCTCTCCGATACTGAGCCGGAGTTTGTTGCATTTTTGTCTTCTGAAATGTGTGCTGTGTCTCCAACTGAATTTGCTCTTGCCTCTGCATCATGCTCAGAAATGACTGCATTACGTGCTCAGATTGTTCGTGGATGGCCATCTTCATCAGCTGCTGTGGGGTTGTTCTACGTCCATATTTTCAAATACGTCATGAACTTGCTGTGCAAAAGGACTATGTGTTTAGAGGGTCACGTCTTGTTGTTCCTGTTGCATTGCGACGTGTTTTGGTGAATCTTGCCCATGAAGGTCATCAAGGAATAGGCGTACGAAACAGCGCATTCGTGAACTTTACTGGTGGCCTGGTATTGACTGCTTGGTTAAGGAACAGATCAAGAATTGTGAAGTTTGCTTGTCTTTTGATAAGGTTACAACTGTTCGTGCTGCACCTTTACAACCTGTACCTTTTCCAACTATGCCATGGGAAAAAGTGGCTGTTGACATTGTTGGCCCATTTGAAACCGCTACCTGGGATTGTCGGTACATTATGACATTGATTGACTATCATAGTAAGTGGCCAGAAGTGGCATTCACTTCTTCAATTACAAGTAAAAATGTGATCAATTTCTTGACGTCAGTTTTCAGCAGATTTGGAAATCCTCATTATATTGTATCTGACAATGGATGTCAGTTCAAGTCAGTGGAGTTTGCTGCATTTCTGAAAGGTCGAGACATTCAACACATACATACGTCAGTGTATCATCCAGCTGCAAATGGAGCTATTGAGCGATTTCATCGAGTACTGAAGAGTTCTATTCAATCTGCTATTCTGTCTGGAAAGCCATGGAAATCAACAGTGACAGATTTTCTTCAAACTTACCGTGCTACTCCCCATGCTGTTACTGGACGGTCTCCTTCTGAGTTACTCTGTGGCAGAAAATTGCGTACTCGTTTAAATGTTCTCCCTCTTCCTATAACTTGTAAGGATCCTGCTGTGAGTCAGAAAGTGTCATTGTCTCAAAAGAAGATGAAAACATACACAGACCTCAAACGAAGAGCTTGTACTCCTGAGTTCAAACCTGGAGACTGGGTGCGTATAAAAATTCCAGTTCATGTTCCAAACGGACATCCTAGATTCTCAAAGCCTTTGAAAATTGTACATCAACTTGGTCCAGCACTTACCAGTTATCAGATGGGAAAAACTGGCATGCATCTCATCTTTCTCCAGCTTGTGCACCTGTGGAAAATGCCATTGATAGTGAACTGGTGTCCTTGCCCCTCCAGTCTGTTCCTTCCTCTACCGTGTTGCCTAAAATGAACTTGTGAACTTGCCTAATCAAATTGCTTCTTCATCTGTTCCTGTAAGGTCTTCATCAAGAGTGAAACACCCTCCGCGTTGGTTGCATGATTATGTTACTTAGTACAAAAGACGTTGATTATTTTGTGCTAAATGAGAAATTAATTCTAGTTCTAATATGTCTGGTTACAGAATGTAGAATATATTGTTAAAATAATTGAATTGGATGTACATTTTGTATAGGTTTTGCCTATTGCACCAACTATGTCATTTGGGTGGAATTTACAGTTTTGAGTAAAGGGGGAATGTTGTGTTTATGTACTTGTCAGGAGATGGCGCTGTAGTCCACATGTTGATACCTATAAAAGGTGTAGAGTAAGAATGGAGGGGTGCACCTGCTGCCTAATCATGTGAATGGCTGACTCTGTTATATTGCTTGTGGGTTTGAATAAACCTTGAAGAAATGAGA
>FLSR01000584.1:200509-210628 GCA_900092035.1 Leuciscus waleckii
AAGCACGCCACAGGAAAAGTGTTCAAAAACAATCGCATACACAACAAATATTTCTAATGATTGAATTTAAAAAAAAATTGTAACTTCAGTAATGATTTCATGTTTAAGTGTTTAACTCCATTAATTTGAATGGCATATTTAATATAAATGTTTATATCAGAAGTATTTTATTTATTTAAACTGTTATTTGCGTCATTTCACTAAACGGCTCAACACGCTCGCTGGCGCGGACATTTAAGAAGGAATGGATATTTGCTTCAAGTGACAGGCTTGGTGATTGAAATTGTATTTGTATAATCTTTCTGTATATGTTTAATTTTCTTTAGATTTTCTGTATAAAAGTGACCAAAAATACATTTAACTCCAGCTCACCATCGGTGTTGCCAAAGTGCTCCATCTCCAAAATGTGCGTACGCATGGGTCAGAGTTTGCGTGTAGGTGCGCATATTTTCCCGTCAAGTTTTTCTTTATAAATCCCACCTTTTGCGCAGGAACTGGCGTACGCATGTTTTCAGCCCCGTTTTGTGCGTACGCAAGCTTTATAAATGAGGCCCCTGGTCTGTCACTTCAGGGGGATTTAAAACATCAACCCCTAGATTCACCAGATTCACCATCAGCCTGGTCAGCCTACAACCTGTCTGTCTAAGCAGAATCTCTAGATTCAACACTCTCACAGAGGCCTCCAATGAGAAGGTATTGCAACAGGCAGTAACCACTTCACAACGGATTCCAGAGACAGAAGTGCTAGAAAGCAGAAACTTAGCATATTGACCCTCCATGCAAGGGGAGTAACTCAGTAACTCTGCTCTGACTTGCAGAGGAGAACTCTACATGATCAGCCTCTAGAACCAGGGGAGAACTGACCAACTCACTGTTGTAAGTTTATCAAGGAGGCCTACAGAAAGTCCTTCAATTTGACATAATTACGTTGTTAAAGGAAGCCCTAGTAGACCGACCATTAACTATCCTCAGGGAGCGAAGCACTCAGCTATACCAACCCTCTCAATCGAGGGGAGCACTACACAGGCTCGGCCCAAAAACAGTTCATCCAGGAGGCTGAAAGCCCATCACTAGACAAACTGCTATAGGGACTCTAGAGAAAAAGGCACTCTGCATACTGACCCTCTAACAAGGGGAGAACCAAACTTAGCCTACAGGAGTATCTTAAGGAGGCTCACAGCCTAATAACTCAAGACTGCAGATTGTGCAGAGCCCTTGGAGCAAAGTACTCTAAGTAATGACCCTCTAAATGAAGGGACTACTAGCTAATACACTAGACTTAACATATCAGAGAGGCTTACAGAGAGCCTTGTTACTTGATACAAAAGTACACAGAATTCTAAGGAGTACTTAGTATAACGGCCCTTCTCAGGAAAGGGCAGTATCACCCATGTTCAGCCTAAGAGAGCTCAGCTGGAAAAGGGGATTGCTGATGGGCGGAGGACTCAACAGGATGACTTGCACAAGAGGAGGCCTAACTACATATTATATTAGAGGCAACCCTACCAAGAACAGAGCTCTCAGAGAATCATGCCACTGGACAAAGCTATCCTGGCGGAGGTCAGGGATTGCTGAATTCGTCAGGAAGACTCTCTAAATGAGAGGAGGTAATACAATCTCATACTAAGGCTGCTTAATGAGGATGCTCACAGAGAGCCATGCCTCTCCATATTGCCAACATTAAGAGAGCAGAGGCCTTTAGCAAAGAGAGCTAGGCTATTCAAATTCACAATCCCAGTGGTTCGCTCAAGGGAGTGGAGGCTTCAACCAAACAACTCTCAATAGATGAGCGGAAAGCCTAACAACACTCTAACAACAGGCTTGTTTTAAGAAAGAGCTCTAGATAGTAAAGGCCTTTACTGGATAATTCTCTAGAATGAGATGAGGCATGACTACGCTACTCTTAAGGAAGCCGTCCTATGAGGGGGTTACTGAAAGCAGTGGCGCTAAATAGTGAAAAATGAGGGCTGATTTTATCGGCCTCCATGGGAAGGAGGGTAGTTTTTTTACCCTCAACTATTCTAGAGTGCTGTAAGCGTCTACATTGAATCACTTCCCTGAGATCACGTTTTTCCTCACCTCACGCCTCCTCTGCGACCTCTTCTCGGAGGGGGAGGACGCGAGCGACACTAGCCCTCTGGTCCTGTCTTTGGTCGTGAGCCCAAGTTGGGTCAGTCCCCGGGGAAGTTTGGGCATGGATCTGGGCTGGCGGTGTATGAATGTTTTTTATTTTTTTAGTTCAAGGTTAGTTCAGTAACGTTTTTTTTTACACAACAGATGTACATAGTCCTACA
Source organism: Leuciscus waleckii (assembly GCA_900092035.1). Lineage (NCBI taxonomy): Eukaryota > Metazoa > Chordata > Actinopteri > Cypriniformes > Leuciscidae > Leuciscus > Leuciscus waleckii. The sequence continues at coordinate 202,804 of FLSR01000584.1, forward strand.
GTGGGATCATTTAATCAATATTGTGTTTATAGACATAAATATTGACTCGACTGTATAGACCAATTTCGAGCCGACGTCACAGTTACGTCACGGCGTTAGCTGGTGGCAAAAGGAAGGGAAAACTGGAGGCGGCCAATACAAACCAGCACATATTCGGCTACATAATAAGGAGCTTAAATTATTATTATTGTTATTAAATGTCATCTTGTTGTGTTGTCAGGTTCTAGAATCAACGGAGTACAGGCTCCAATTTGAAATTTTATCGCATAATGTTTTCTAAATGATTGTGATTATAACGTGAATCATCTATGATTTTATATAGTTTTGATTGATTGTGACTAGACTTTTTGAAGAACCTGGTAAAAAAAGGGTAATCAAATACATAGTTAAAAAATTAATATGCTGTATCTGGAATTTTTATATAATCACATTGTTAAAATTGCACCGTAATGTCACTTACATTGTCGTCTTTGTGTCTGGCCGTGGCGCTGGCTAGGCAGAACTGTGGATCGTAGGCTACCACACAAATCTTGTACGTGACCATTACAGTTATAGGCATCTAAAGATTTATATGCCCTCAGTTTCTCTTTACCTCAGTTTCTCTATCGGATAGGTGTATAAATCAGGCCACTCAAACGGACGTAACGTTAATGTTAATCCTGTCAGATTGTCCGATCATTGACTGAGCGCGTACAGGTCAGCCAATCTGGGATGTCCGTTAAAATTAACTTTTGCAAATAACAATCACGGTCCTGGACAGTGAGTGACCTTGCACATTAAGATAAAATCAGATTTTCTCCAGTCATTATTAAAAAAACAAGCTTGTAAGCCCGCTATATTGGCCCAATCTGCCGGTTCGCCAATACACGGGGAAGGTTGTCACGTGTTCTGTCCTCACTCATGCAAAGTATTTGTTGGTTAAATTTGCAATACATTAATCATGTACTCACTCGTTAATTCATCTGACTCCATAAATGAAAGGTTTTAATAATCTCTGTGCCTCACTAAAAGATCAAATTAACTGTTGGATTTTTACTCAATTATTTTGGTATGTTTAACTCAAACAATCAAGTAAACGATATTCAGAGATTTGATTAAGTTAATAAAGTTAAACATTTCTGTAATATTTACTAAGCCACAGAATTATTTTTTACAGTGTAGCTGAATACACGATAATCAAAGACAGAACCTAACCCCAGACGCATTACCACAGTCCGAGAAAACACTATTGCACAGGCCACAACAGAAATGACCTCCCTAACACAACAAAACTCAATTCAAATGAAACTCCACACACAATTCAACAACAAGATACAGAAGCGACCATAGAACAAAAAACAACAATAAAAACAGAACAGGAATGGGAGAAACCATCATCCACCCAACAACAAATCAACACAAAAAGGAAAAATTTTCAAATTCAAATTCAAATCACCCAGAAATAAGCTTCCCATACAGAACTACAAAATACTCAAGGTCTCCCAACCATTTAATTCCCCAAAACCATCCGAAATCTCCTCACTCTGTAATTCTCGGAGTATCACTAGAAGTCAGAGATAGGAACCCTCCACCCCATAATGTCATCAAGCCAAGCAGTTCCCCTAGACAGGATGAACTACAGATGAACCTCCAGTCCGAGGATCCATCTAAGACCTATAGAAAACATCAGAAACGAGCGTCGACATCTCTGGAAGTACAACAGGTACTTCTTGCCTTCAGTCTCAATGACAGAGAACGCGGTAACCCAACCATCCTACAAAATTGCGTACAACTCTTACAGGGAGCGGCTCACCAAACATTCCGAATGCAGTGATCAAGATCCCTATCATAAACTATGACAAGAGCCTACACCAACAAGTGTCAAAAATATCAAGTTCCTAAATGACAAAATTCAAGAAACAAGGTTGAGCATACCACCCTTAAACTGGAATCATTTCAGAACAGTAAAAGATAAGATCCATTGGACCCCGGCGACGGCAGCCGCCATAATGAACCTTTGACTCACGTTTTTCAACTAAAAGGCACACTAGGGTAGCAGAACAAAAAAAAACAAAAAAAAGTTATCAACCTTTCAAAAATTGTCAAACTAACACCTATACAAATCAAACTCATAGACAAGGGCTGGAGCACTGCAGGTAATTTATTGTCTATCCGTGTCGTGTGTGTATCTGTTTGTTTAATAATCAAAGTAGGTCTGTGTCAGAACACTAATGTAAACTAAACTGTGTGTTTATGTGCGTGCGGGTAGGCTATGCATGTGTGAAAGATTGGAGTGTGTGTGTGTGTGTGTGTGTGTGTGTGTGTGTGAGTGAGTGAGTGAGTGAATCAGTGAGTGAGTGAGAGAACTCTGTGTGAATTACAGTAGGCCTAACTAGTTCCCCACTAAAGTGCTTCTCTATATTATTGCAGGTATGTGTCTGAACTTCTAGGAGGAGAGAAGTTTGTGTCTTGCTCAGCAGTGCTGCCAGCGTTGTGTCATCTGTCGAGAGTGATGGAGGTCAATGAGGACGACCCAGCTTACATGATCAAGTTCAAGCGAACCTTCGCAGCAGACATGGAGGGTCGCAAGGAGAAGACCAACATCACATCACACTTGACCCAAGGTCAGATTGCCATGCTTCATTCTTACACTCATCCTCATTCTCAGCATTGTGTTTCTCTCAGTGTGTTTGTTTTGTTAGGTTGCTTGCTTCTTTACTTTGTATTTTTGAGTTTAGCACTGTAGAGATAAGGGTATTGTCGCAATTTTGTTATACCTGCACCTGTACTTGTATTAAAGTTGCATTGCATTTCATTTCAAGGTTTAAGGACCTCAAGTGTCTGACAAACCTGACAGGGCTGAGGTGTGGGGTACGATCCGCGCCTTGCTCCAGGAGATGGAGATGGAGAGACCTGCACAGCCGGATAACCAAGTCACGCCTGAGCCTCCTACGAAGAAACCAACTCTCATGCTTGCACACGAGTCTTCGTCTGATGAAGAGGAGGACAGTATTGAGCAATGTCTGGACGTTTCTTACGTTTTCATTCTTCATTCTTTCTGAAATAAGAGCTGGGTCGATGAGCCTCTGGTGAATAAAGAGCAGTAGCCTGACTGCTATGTTCAAAGCAAACTTGAGAAAAAGAAAGTATTAAGCCATGGTTTAACTGCACTATATAAGTCCTAGTTTACATTACATGTGCATTTTGTAATTTTATTTTGTATCGCTCTGTTTTGATTGCTTAGAAAGGGCTGTTGAAGGGGCTGTTTGTGTGACAAAGTATTTTTTTCACCCTTTTATTGATGGACAGTGTTACATTGTGTGAAAGATTATTTGCTCCAAGTGTGAATGTTAGAGTGAAATTGAACACTACAGTATATGCCAATGTTGTTTTCAATAAAAAAAAAAATTTGCACAAAGCAAGCCGATCCACTTTTCCATGTTGATAAGAGCATTAAAATGAGAAAAACGAATGGGGCAAAAATAAATCAAGGGACATTTAGAATAGATAAAAATGTGCGATTAATTGCGAGTTAACTATGACATTAATGCGATTAATCGCGGTTAAATATTTAAATCGTTTGACAGCACTAAAAATTACCAAACAATACTGGCACCCATCCATATCCCACTTAAAAAAATGCCCACAGTTTGTATTTCTTCTCTTTCATTTTCTTGTGTTGAGTTTTTGGATCCACCAATGTTCCTTCTAAAGTTTTTTCATTGGTTGTCCAGTTGGGGTTGTGATCTATTCCCTGAATGTATACTTTATGTAGACCATGTCTGCTAAAGTGGTTTATCAGTATAGTCCCCTTGGTTTTATCTCTCTGGGTTCTGACGTTTTATCTATGGTGGAGAAGTCTTGTTTTTAATGGTATTTTGGGTTTGTCCAATGTATTGTGTTTTGCATAGGGTACATGTAATGGCATATACGCAGTTTTTTTTTAATCAGCGGGATATTTTGTAATGTGACCACTTCCAGACATCTCCAGGGTTTCATTGTTCTTAGAAGCCTCTGAGGTTTTTCTTCCACTTGATATTTCAATAGTCGGCTGTGAACCAGTACATCCCGAAGGTTTGTGTTTCCTTTGACACAGCAACGTTGGATGGGTGCCAGTATTGTTTGGTAATTTTATTTTTATTTATAGTAAATTTGGTAGTGGTGAAGGAATATGTGTAGATTGCTGGTAACAGAGCTTGGTTGCCTCTGGGTGGTTTAGGCCTTGGGTTTGTGTTGTTTTGGTTGTGATCTTTATAGATTTTTGTCTGGGATAACCTCTTTTGCGAAGAGCTTGAAATAGAGTTTGGCGGAGCAGGATAGAAGGAGTCCATTTGAGGAGAGAAATCTCCAAGTTTCTGCTTGCTGTGCTTCTTTGGCTGCTTGTATTGCTGGGCTTCTTCCTGCAGGAGCAACTGATGGAGCACTAGTTGATAACCAGCAAATGGGCTTCTACAAAACACAATCAACAGCTGTCAGAGCAGCAGCATAGAGGAAAATAAGCTGCGTTTACCAATTAACATCGGATCATCAGCCAATCAGGACACAGCGTGTTTACATCTGTTCACATCAAGTGGAGTCTGTATCTGGATAACAGGAGACAGGAGCAGCGAACTCGATCTTGTCTACTGTTCACTTCCGTTCTCGATCGGAGAACCCCCCAGTGTTCCTCCCTGTACACTGCATGACAAACGCAGTGTATTTTCTCGCTAAATTGTTCCCAAATGTAAGATTGTTATATCATAATAGAAGAATAAGTGCCCCTTAGTTCTAAAATACTTTCAGTATAAATCATTTGTTAAAGTTGTAATCCTGGTGAACAAAAATAAATGTAGTATCCATAAATAATGCTCACAAACATCTAAAGCTCTGTGTTGGAAAGCTCAGGCCTGAGTTGTGTTAAAACACACACAAAAAAGGAGGCGGAGCTAGTGTAATAAACAGGTGAACACAATTAAGGCTTGATCACTTCTGTTTGCTACTGCATACTATGCATACTATTTTTGCAGTATGCAATATGTATATCGTGCACAATAGGTAAATAATAAATGTAGCATACTACTATCCGAATGCATGGATATTACATGCCGTTTCACATGCTATTTTTAAATAAATAACAGGCAGCATTCAGTGTACACTGTGCAGTTAGTAGTATCCTAGAATTCTATAATATTAGGGTTATAGGGCTGTGTTCTAAATAGCATTCTTCTATACTAATCATACTATTTTTTGCAGTATGCATTATGTATACCGTGCACAATAACTTGCACACCCAAAATGTGCAATATAATAAATGTAGCATACTACTGTCTGAATGCATGCATGCTGTTTCACATACTATATTTAAGACATTTAGGCAGCATTCAGTGTACACTGTGCAGTGAGTATACTAGCATTCTATAATATTAGGGTTATAGGGCTGTGTTCTAAATTGCATTCTTCTATACTATAGCAGGCAGCATTCAGTACAATAAGTAGTATGCTATAACATTAGGGTTATTGGGCTGTGTTATAAATAGCAATATTCTATACTACTCGTATTATATTTGCAGTATGCATTATGTATATCGTGCACAATAGGTCGCACACCAACACCTATTCAGTTGGTTGAAATGCTCAATATACAATAAGCAACAACAATTTTAACACACTTTACACGCCAAGCGATCCAACTGCAATTTAGATAAAAAACAACAACATTTATTTAACTCTAAATTAACATTAAATTAAATGTGACAATGTAGCATACTACTGTCTGAATGCATGCACATTATTACATGCTATTTTTTTAATAAATATTCAGTACACTGTGCAGTAAGTAGTACTAGTATTCAGTAATATTAGGGTTACAGGGCTGTCTAAATAGCATTCTCCTATACTACTCATACTTGTTCTGTAGTAAACAGTTAATAAAAGCCTCACAGTCTAATTTAAACATTTGTAGGGAACTGTAGAGTTTATACTGAATATACTGTAGTATTTAGTGTAATGTACCGATAAACTCCTTGCGCATCTTGTCTCTTTGCCGCAGGTCGTCGTCACTGAAGATCAGGGCGTTTATGACGCTCAGAAGGCTCACCATGTAGGGCACGTTATCAGTGGCTCGTAGTTCGTTCATAATCACACTGAATCGATACTGCTGCATCTTCACAGACTGTCAGGAAAACACAATACTGTCTCACATCACCGCTAATGACATGCACACTTTACTTTTAGACATCTTAACTTTAAACCTCTGCTAAAGCTAACATCAGATGACCATGTCTCCTGGTGTTGAGATCAGTCCAGTCCTCTGAAGAGCGGATAATCCCGCAGCTCAAGGACAATAATAATAAATGATGCAACACGGTGCAAAGATATATGTGCTTACTGAGAATATTTTTGTCTTGTTTTCCAGCACAAATATCTAAACATTCTTAAATTAAGATACATTTATTGAGAAGCAAAATGACAAGATAAATGATCAAAAATATAGTGAGTTTGTGCTTAAAACAAGAACAAATGTCCTCCAATGCGGTCAGAAAAATATACTTAATCCCATTCTGATCCCATTGGTAGATATTTTTTCTGGTTTTAAGTTTAAACTCACTTCATTTTAATCATTTTTTCCAAAAACAAAACTAAATATCTCGTCATTTTGCTTCTCAAGTGAAAAAACCCAACATACATGTTTTATATATTTACGGTAGGAAATTTACAAAATATCCTCATGGAACATGATCTTTACTGAATATTCTCATGATTTTGGGCATAAAAGAAAAGTCAATAATGAATGTATTGTTGGCTATTGCCACAAATAAACCCGTGCGACTCGTGACTTGTATTTTGATCCAGGGTCACATATTAAGTAATGAAATCTCATCACAGAAGACACTTTTGAGCTGTAGGTCATCGCTCTCAGCCGACCCGAGACGCATGTCAACACCAGACACAACAAAAGACTCTTTCTGACCTGAGGGCCAGTTGCATAAACATAGCCTTAATGCTAAGTACTAGCATGACCAACTAACGGTTAGTCAAGGAGCGACCAGTCTTACTTTTTAGTATCAAATTAGACCAAACTAAGTTTATATGTAACTGACTTAAAACTGAATGAATGAAGACTAACGTTTAAGACTAGTCTTAGCGGTTTCTGCATCCGGCCCCTGATATCAAGCCTCAGTCTCACAGAAGATCATAATCCAGAGATGAACTTGCCTGAATGGTCCAGAGCGTCTAAAGCGAGCCGGTGTCCCTCGGGGGAGAACATGCTGAGGGCCGCCAGCAGCTCGAACACCTGCTTCTTCACCATGGTGTTGGACGTGTCTAAAGCTGCAGGGAAGGGGAAAGGAGACACTGAGTTTGTAGCTTCCTCCACCATCATCTTCTCCACGTTTGGGAAGTGTTAGCTGCTTATTTTCGGGGGATGTAACGTGAACTTTGCACTTCTGATGGATAAAAAAAACAGCAGAAGCATGTGATGGGTGTGAACGTTGAGCAACGCAGATACTGCTGTGTAGGAATGCATGTTTTCTGAATTGATCTTGACTGCTGGAGAGTAGCTCCACAGATTTAAAGCGTTAGTCACCCAAAAATGAAAACTCTGTCAGTGATTACTCGCCCTCATCTTGTTCAACCCCGTAAGATATTCGTTCATCTTCGGAACTCAAATGAAGATATTTAGTGCTTCTGGGTTGTACGTCAGAACGGAGGCTCACTATTGGCCAGCATCACATGCATCACACACATGACCAGCGTCGGCCAATAGTGAGCCTCCGTTCTGATGTACAACCCAGAAGCGATGCGCTGTTACACTACGTGAACTCACTCAGAAGAACATTACTAGTGGAATAAAGTCGTTATTTTTGTT
>FLSR01000584.1:210722-221457 GCA_900092035.1 Leuciscus waleckii
ATCGTCGTTTGAACCTTTCTGGATCCGCCATCAAATTGATAAGTTTAATTATATCAAGTGCTGTGAGAAAAGGCTATAAATCTCCACCTCCAGCATCCTCACACTCATAGCCTACTAGCCGAGACTCTTCTTTATGTGGACAGATGTGACGTAATGACGCAAAGACATGCTCGAATTTCTAGCGGAAATCCACCAGTACCACTGGAATTAAAAACATTATTACAAGCTTACCGTTGTGAATCGAGCTAAGGCAAGCAGAGAGTTTTGAACACTGGCTGGTTATGTACTCGCTCAAACATTTATTTTGGATAATTTTTAACCCCAAAAAGCTACAGACTGCAGCTTTAAGAACACAGTAATAATTCATGTTTGCAAAACTGTTTAGTTGATGTCAAAACTGCTGCTGTGCAATGTACTTTTTTTGGAGTGATGTGTTGCATTTCTGTGCATTTCTATCCTATTTAGACGGTAAAAAAGGTTTTTGCTGGTATGGAAAAGTGAATATGTGTGTGTGTTGCATGCGTAATCTGGGGAGGGAAAAACTGTAAGAGGAGAACAGCTGATGGATGGGCTTTAGGACGGCTAGAAATGCTCTTCATATACAGCAAGGTCAAAAGAACTGCAAGAGAATGCTTAGAAAGAGATGTGTTTGGCTGAATACTGTTATTCAGAGAAAATCCATTTGCATTATTAATATGCTAGTATCATTGTCTGTGTTGCTGTTTATCTTGAATACAATGTATGATAAGGGCTCTTTTGTTAAAGGGACAGATTTTTGGATCAAAATATCTAAAAACCACTATAGAACAATGTTATACATTTTGTTGGTTTGTGTACTTACATTATCCCAAATGTTTCTAAGAATGTTTAAATCCAGAGAAATAAGCAGTTTTAAACAGGAAACGGACCACGTCCGTGTGTCGCCTATCATTAGGCGCGTTTTCATTACAGATGTGCGCAAAACTTTTGTGATTTTTTTTCTAAATGTCGACAAAAAACTATTGTGAAATGACGGCTTCCATTAACCGATGTTATGCGACTAAAACATGCAACTATTTTTCCTCTCGCGAGTCATTCCAAAAATCATGGCAACGGATGTGGGTAGGTTTATGTATATCCATTATTATTAATCAAAGGAGAATTATGTGTGTTATCCAATCATTAATGGCAAGGAACAACCCTTATTATACTTGAGAGCGGCTCATATGAGGTGTTTCTGTGTTTCTCACTCATTTCTGCTTCGAGGTCTGATTGTGGCATTTCTTTGAGGTTTAGAATCCAGTATTCCTGTAATTCTTCTGTCTTTTTTTTAATTTAATAAAGAACTCTGTCTCGTATTCTGTCCAAACACACCGCGTCATCTACGTCAGGTGATCTGTAAATGCGCAAAAACAGTTTCCATTGCAGTTTTGTGAAATATTTATTTTTCGAATTGCCTGAAAAACCACATCATGCGAGTGTAAAAACTTTTTTGCGATAAATGGGAGTTTTTGCAAAATTGACGTGTTTCCATTGGGCGTATTTTCAATTCGCAATTTTAATTTGCGCAATTTGAAGGGTAATGGAAACGCGGCTAGTGACATCATACCCGCGTTACCCTCGATTTCCAACACCAAAGACAATTTAACATGTTATGTGTTTTATTAGACACGTGAGCGACTGTTTTGGTACATTCTCCGACAGAAAACTAATCATTGTTATAAAGCTCAATAAAGTTTGTTTAAATCTCGTTTTCTTGATTTACTGCGGGTACCATGTTTTACCATGCCTAATATCGGTCTAGCTCACTGCAGTGTGCAACGAGTGTCTCATACTCATACACAAACACGTGACATAAAGAAGCGGAAATGGCGTCTGCGGGATAATAAAAGCTCCACTCCTCTCGAACCGTGTGTCGCGCTCGTCTCTCATTAGCAATCGCTCCAGCGACCTCGTACCGCTCCAACGGCTCTCGTAACGTTAATAAATCTTTCATGCATTACCGGTCATCCATGAATATGATTCTGCCTGAGTCCCGTCGTATTCTCCACCGGCTGTAGAGGTGAAGACAACAACTCCCATGATTCCACGAAATCAAGGCGTCATCAAGCCACGCCTTTGTTTTGAACAAACGACCTCTAGTGGCGAAAAATTACATAGTGTGCCTTTAACATTAGTTCATATTAATTTACATGGATTAAAAGCAATATATTTTAACAACATTTTAATAGTCTTTGTTAATGTTACTTAATAAAAATGCAATTTTCATTGGTTATATATTAACTAGTGTTAAAAATTCAACTTTTAATTAAAAAAAATTTATTAGTAAATGTATATGCTCATGTATAAGCATATTTCATAAATTAATCAAAAACACAAATTTATTGCAGTTAGACATTCAGACGTGTAGACATGTGCAGTTATAAAAGATTAAGTGTTAGATCAAATTACCAAATTTTTTGGGGGGGGGGGCATAAATTCACAATGTCATCATGAATAAAAAATTCTCAGTTTACAGTGACAGATTTTAATAGTATGCATATTTTAGTATGTATTTTATTGCATGTCATGTCAAACACTTACAAATGTATTTTATGGAGTTGTTCAGCAGTATATTCAGAAACATTTCTAAAATGTGTGTGTACAATGTGTGTCTGTGAATTTAAATGAAAGAGAGAGAGAGTGTATGCGTGTGAGAGAGAGCGAGATTGCTAAGGCTCAAGAGCTAGCACAAAAGAGCTAGTCTCAAAGGCAATTATGATGCTCTGATTCAAACTTCGACTCGACCGAGACGTCTTGCATGTACTTTATTAGACAGGTGAGCAAATGTAAGGCAAGGCATGTGTTTTGGAGATGCCGAGAGCTCCACGTCCGTTTCAAACTTCGACTCGACCGAGACGTCTTGCATGTACTTTATTAGACAGGTGAGCAAATGTAAGGCAAGGCATGTGTTTTGGAGATGCCGAGAGCTCCACGTCCGTTTCAAACTTCGACTCGACCGAGACGTCTTGCATGTACTTTATTAGACAGGTGAGCAAATGTAAGGCAAGGCATGTGTTTTGGAGATGCCGAGAGCTCCACGTCCGTTTCAAACTTCGACTCGACCGAGACGTCTTGCATGTACTTTATTAGACAGGTGAGCAAATGTAAGGCAAGGCATGTGTTTTGGAGATGCCGAGAGCTCCACGTCCGTTTCAAACTTCGACTCGACCGAGACGTCTTGCATGTACTTTATTAGACAGGTGAGCAAATGTAAGGCAAGGCATGTGTTTTGGAGATGCCGAGAGCTCCACGTCCGTTTCAAACTTCGACTCGACCGAGACGTCTTGCATGTACTTTATTAGACAGGTGAGCAAATGTAAGGCAAGGCATGTGTTTTGGAGATGCCGAGAGCTCCACGTCCGTTTCAAACTTCGACTCGACCGAGACGTCTTGCATGTACTTTATTAGACAGGTGAGCAAATGTAAGGCAAGGCATGTGTTTTGGAGATGCCGAGAGCTCCACGTCCGTTTCAAACTTCGACTCGACCGAGACGTCTTGCATGTACTTTATTAGACAGGTGAGCAAATGTAAGGCAAGGCATGTGTTTTGGAGATGCCGAGAGCTCCACGTCCGTTTCAAACTTCGACTCGACCGAGACGTCTTGCATGTACTTTATTAGACAGGTGAGCAAATGTAAGGCAAGGCATGTGTTTTGGAGATGCCGAGAGCTCCACGTCCGTTTCAAACTTCGACTCGACCGAGACGTCTTGCATGTACTTTATTAGACAGGTGAGCAAATGTAAGGCAAGGCATGTGTTTTGGAGATGCCGAGAGCTCCACGTCCGTTTCAAACTTCGACTCGACCGAGACGTCTTGCATGTACTTTATTAGACAGGTGAGCAAATGTAAGGCAAGGCATGTGTTTTGGAGATGCCGAGAGCTCCACGTCCGTTTCAAACTTCGACTCGACCGAGACGTCTTGCATGTACTTTATTAGACAGGTGAGCAAATGTAAGGCAAGGCATGTGTTTTGGAGATGCCGAGAGCTCCACGTCCGTTTCAAACTTCGACTCGACCGAGACGTCTTGCATGTACTTTATTAGACAGGTGAGCAAATGTAAGGCAAGGCATGTGTTTTGGAGATGCCGAGAGCTCCACGTCCGTTTCAAACTTCGACTCGACCGAGACGTCTTGCATGTACTTTATTAGACAGGTGAGCAAATGTAAGGCAAGGCATGTGTTTTGGAGATGCCGAGAGCTCCACGTCCGTTTCAAACTTCGACTCGACCGAGACGTCTTGCATGTACTTTATTAGACAGGTGAGCAAATGTAAGGCAAGGCATGTGTTTTGGAGATGCCGAGAGCTCCACGTCCGTTTCAAACTTCGACTCGACCGAGACGTCTTGCATGTACTTTATTAGACAGGTGAGCAAATGTAAGGCAAGGCATGTGTTTTGGAGATGCCGAGAGCTCCACGTCCGTTTCAAACTTCGACTCGACCGAGACGTCTTGCATGTACTTTATTAGACAGGTGAGCAAATGTAAGGCAAGGCATGTGTTTTGGAGATGCCGAGAGCTCCACGTCCGTTTCAAACTTCGACTCGACCGAGACGTCTTGCATGTACTTTATTAGACAGGTGAGCAAATGTAAGGCAAGGCATGTGTTTTGGAGATGCCGAGAGCTCCACGTCCGTTTCAAACTTCGACTCGACCGAGACGTCTTGCATGTACTTTATTAGACAGGTGAGCAAATGTAAGGCAAGGCATGTGTTTTGGAGATGCCGAGAGCTCCACGTCCGTTTCAAACTTCGACTCGACCGAGACGTCTTGCATGTACTTTATTAGACAGGTGAGCAAATGTAAGGCAAGGCATGTGTTTTGGAGATGCCGAGAGCTCCACGTCCGTTTCAAACTTCGACTCGACCGAGACGTCTTGCATGTACTTTATTAGACAGGTGAGCAAATGTAAGGCAAGGCATGTGTTTTGGAGATGCCGAGAGCTCCACGTCCGTTTCAAACTTCGACTCGACCGAGACGTCTTGCATGTACTTTATTAGACAGGTGAGCAAATGTAAGGCAAGGCATGTGTTTTGGAGATGCCGAGAGCTCCACGTCCGTTTCAAACTTCGACTCGACCGAGACGTCTTGCATGTACTTTATTAGACAGGTGAGCAAATGTAAGGCAAGGCATGTGTTTTGGAGATGCCGAGAGCTCCACGTCCGTTTCAAACTTCGACTCGACCGAGACGTCTTGCATGTACTTTATTAGACAGGTGAGCAAATGTAAGGCAAGGCATGTGTTTTGGAGATGCCGAGAGCTCCACGTCCGTTTCAAACTTCGACTCGACCGAGACGTCTTGCATGTACTTTATTAGACAGGTGAGCAAATGTAAGGCAAGGCATGTGTTTTGGAGATGCCGAGAGCTCCACGTCCGTTTCAAACTTCGACTCGACCGAGACGTCTTGCATGTACTTTATTAGACAGGTGAGCAAATGTAAGGCAAGGCATGTGTTTTGGAGATGCCGAGAGCTCCACGTCCGTTTCAAACTTCGACTCGACCGAGACGTCTTGCATGTACTTTATTAGACAGGTGAGCAAATGTAAGGCAAGGCATGTGTTTTGGAGATGCCGAGAGCTCCACGTCCGTTTCAAACTTCGACTCGACCGAGACGTCTTGCATGTACTTTATTAGACAGGTGAGCAAATGTAAGGCAAGGCATGTGTTTTGGAGATGCCGAGAGCTCCACGTCCGTTTCAAACTTCGACTCGACCGAGACGTCTTGCATGTACTTTATTAGACAGGTGAGCAAATGTAAGGCAAGGCATGTGTTTTGGAGATGCCGAGAGCTCCACGTCCGTTTCAAACTTCGACTCGACCGAGACGTCTTGCATGTACTTTATTAGACAGGTGAGCAAATGTAAGGCAAGGCATGTGTTTTGGAGATGCCGAGAGCTCCACGTCCGTGACAAACTTCGACTCGACCGAGACGTCTTGCATGTACTTTATTAGACAGGTGAGCAAATGTACATAAAACTAATCAATGTTATATAGCTCAACATGATGAAATGTTAGAATATGATCAGTATGTTATTCTAATGTTCATCTAGCTTACTGCTAGTCTCATACAGACAAACAAACACATAGAATAACATTATAACTTTCAACACACTCAAATGCAGTTTAGTGTGATAGTGTAGACCAAGTGAAACAGTGCTGCGTTACCTCACAAGTTTAATTCGCCAAATAAACTGACTTGTTAACCCTTTTCCACCAAGGCAGTGCTGGTGCTGGTGCTGGTTCGGAGCTAGAGCCTAGTTTCAAATCGGTTCTTTGTTTTTCGACACCCAAAGCACCAGCTCTGAACCAGGAAAAGTGGTTCTTAAGTAGCACCAAAAAACATTGCTGGTCTAGAAGTAAGAACCGCTTGCGTCAGGGGCTGGGGGCGGGGTTACCGTGACCAACAAGACGAACAGAAACTTGTGACCGCCATTTTTCAAATAGCAGCTAATCGAGCTAATAGCAGCTTGATTGTAATCTCCGTCTATGCAAGTTACGGCGAGCTGCACGAACACGTTGGATTCGCCGTGTTTGGATGCCGATGTAGGTTCGCAAAGCCATGAGCATCAATAGTAACGCAACGACCTCCATTGTTGATGGAAGGCTCGTTCGAGATGCATCGGAGCGGCACGGACCGACCGGAGCTGCGGGAGTGTTTGGAGAGCATACGACTCCTTGTGCTTTTGGATCGCTTTCGCAGTGCTTTGATGTCATGAGCCGATCGGTCTGCGAGAAGCCGAACCATCTCGAACAAGCCTGGCGTGTTTGTGTTTGGCGCTGCCACGCTAGCGTTGCTGGGCAACATGAGATGTATACAGTGACGTAAGATCTGGCTCTGTGGTGGCTCTCTGGTACCTTGGTAATCCAGAGTTCTCGCGAGAGCACAAGTTGAATTTGCTCAGCGAGTTACTCTGGTGTCGAGTAATGATGCTCATTAAATATGCCCTTGTATCCGAGCTGCACCAATCACATCGGGTTATCTGATATAGGCGGGCCAGAGGCGAGATGACGACAGCGCTGTGACGTCGAAGTCATTAGTAAAAATTGCATGATGGCTATGGATGAACACCAGTTGTTTGAAACGGCTTTGGCCGCTACAATATGACGATTAGACTTGGCTTTTTATCTAAAAGAGGAACAGAAGACGCCGCTCGAATCCTTCCTTTGCAAGAAGAGCGTTTTTGCTGTTTTGCCGACCGGATACGGCGAGAGTCTAATCTACCAGTTACAGTAGCTCCGCTGGTAGCTAAGCGATAACATGTTGTGATTGGTCGTAGTGTTATCCAATTGCGTGCAGTGAGATTTTCAAATGCATGCTTGGTCGTAGTGTTATCCAATTGCGTGCAGTGAGATTTTCAAATGCATGCTTGGTGCCGCCCCTCGAACTGGCCGAGTTTCAATAGTCGAAGCCAGACCATTAATCTTTCAGATTTAGTTCTGGATTTCCAGGCTAACACAACTGATCAAGTCCAGACCAACCTCAAACGTTGTGGGCGGGGCTAACTTTGGCTGGTGTCCAGGCTGGATCTGAGCCACACTGACTCACTATTTCTTCAGTAAGTGTTTTACAGTGTAATACTGAAGATTAAAATCTCTTCCTAATGTATAATTATGATGCCAGTTGAAGCATATGCAGTAAATATGTGCTGAAAGCATTGTGAGGGAACACACCCATAACCTCAACAGCACAGGAATCTCCCAGAATTACACTGAGATATTTCATTCATCTCGCAGACAGACCTCAGTGTGGACGCTCAGACCGTTATACAGTCATGTACACATGCCTAAGTTATTGACAACATGTGTTTTACATTGCTTTAACTCATCAAAATAAGTTATGAAATTTCAACCTTTTTATACGTTTATTTAAATTTTAATACCAAAGAAAGTCTCAAAAACACGCTTCGAAATCGCTGGTGTTTCTGACGTCACAAACTACCTTGTAACCAATCAGGTTGAAAATTGATATTCGAAAGGATTTAAAATATGAAAAGACACTATAAATGTGAAATTAAGTCACTGTTAATGAGTGAGTCATTAAACCGGTTCATTTAAACGGCTGATTCTTAATGAGTGAGTCATTGAATCATTCCTTCAACCGATTCGTTCATTCAGTGATGAAACACCAGTGTGTGTCACTCACAGACGCAACACTCCTGTGGTTTTGTTTGAAAACATTTTTGTTGGCGAAATAGAGCAAAAACAGCCAATAATGTCTAAAATGTAAGTCTTAATATATAACTACTTAATATTAACTTCTTAGTTATTGAACTGTTGTATAAAAGCAATATCACATTTGTAATCATGCTGATATTTGGAGAAAAAAACGCACTCTTCGAACTGTGTTCTATTGATTAACTATATTAAATGATATAATATAAAAGACACACAGAGGAGTGTTTGCCCCTTATCTTAGATATTGACGTCATTATACATGGATACATTTTAATAGAGTAAATCGTGCAGTAAATCACGCACTGTACTCAGAATGTGTGCGCTATCTAGATGTGTTTCTGTGAGAGACATAATATCAGATCACACATCTCTAAAAACCACAACCACGATATTATCGTATTCGCGATCACACCTCTATCCGGGCCTCATCCTCACAGCACCAGGAGCGATAGAAATCACACACAATCTGATGAAATGACAATCATACTGTTGTGTAAGAGCCCTCACACCCGGCTGAGATAAACCACAAAACACTCCCTTTCTGTGGGCGAATCTGTGTGTGTGTGTGTGTGTGACTGGAATGTGCTTCATGTAGACGCTCTACCAGCCTGAAGACCTCAGCCCTCCGGTCACACACTTCCAGTAAGGAAGGAAAGACTTCCACATGAAGGGAAACTCACATAACAATGAGAAACACGTCTTCTGCTGAACAAATGCCTCAAAATCATAAAGGTCATATTTCTACTTAACATTAAACAGATGAAAATAAGTAATTATGTGTTACTAAAGCATATTTTTCAGGAGGATTAATACACTTATTTTCATGATATTTTCCTTTGATAATAATTTTTAAACCTTACAAATCCCATTGCATTGCTATTTTTTTGTGGGTGGAAGTGTCAAGAAAATAACGCCACAAAAAAACACATTTTCCTTTAATATTCATTTTAACTTTAAAAAAAACTATTTGAATATTTTTTAAGCTCAAAAAAATTTTTTTTTCTTTTTTTTACAGAATTGCGTGTTATAAAGTTAGAATTCTTAGATACAAACTCACAATTGTTGTCTTTTCATCCTCAAAATTAGACTTTAGAACTTTAGCAACAACATTTAAAATTGCAGTTCTGAAAAAGTCAGAATTGTGAGAAAAAAGTCAGAATTGTGAGATAAAAACCCAACATTTTAACTTTAAAAACCAAATTGCATTGTTAATAGGGATGGAACTGTCAAAGAAAGTAATGCTACAAAAACACATTTTCCTAATCATTTTAACTTTTAAAACCCAATTGCATTGCCATTTTTTGGGAGTGGATTGTCAAGAAAATAATGCAACAAAAAAGCTTTCTTCTTTTCAAAAAACCCTGTATTGTTCGATTCTGGACGTGTTTTCATGAGCTTCTGCAAGTAGAGAGCACCAACAGTCTGAAGGGTATTTCTCTGGAGAAGTGCAGATACTAAAGCATCGTCTTCTCTGTGCTGACCTTGATAAAGCCAGAGGTCAGAGAGTCTCATGGGCGGATAACCTACATATGAACAACACAATCACGTGTGTTTGAGACAAACTTGCGAATATTGTGTGAAAAGTGTTCATTTCCAGATGATGTGAAACGAGTTACACAATGGTGGAAAACCAAAGAGCCAGATAAGTCCAGAAGAAGTGATTTCTCCGGAACCGATCACGCTTTCTGCTTTCCTGAGTGTCGCTTGCATGACACAATCTAATGGGAGCAACAGCAGCAGTTTCCTGTCAGACGCGAACGAGCCGTTAATAAGCACACTTACATAAAACACCACGGATCGTGCCAGAACGATAACAGCCTGTGGAGAGTTTGGGTTCTGATGACTGGATGGTTTATTCAACCTCAATAAACTAAACGCTCGAGCCACCGTCTCACTTTATCATTACTCATCATCAACACCAGAGAATCAGACATCAATCAGAGCAATAAAAACAACACGACGCATCGCCTCATAAACTCATATATGCACATAAGCCCATATTTGCCTTGAAATCAATAGTTACTGTAAAAAAATGATCGTGATTTAAAGACCGTAAAAAAGCGACAGTGAAAAACTGTTAATTGGTTCACAGAACGTTTCCGTATTATATACGGTAAATAACTGTGATCTAACCGTACATTTAATGTTTACAGTTTTTGGAAGTGACAAAAGCACAAGTCATTGTATAATTTACTGTGAATACTGTGACAATTCCCACAATTCCCTGCGTGATACTTCACATTTGATGTTTTTTGTTGTTGAAATGACTGTTTTATTCATAGTTTTCTCTAATCAGTTTTGCACATTAGGATTTTATGTTACATTTAATGTTGTTAAATGAATGATTATTGCATTTTTTTCATGTCATGTGTGGCTATGATGGTGTTTAGTGTTTGTGTGAATGACACTGTGCAGCTTTTAACTGTCTTATGATGAGCGTTGATTGATCATGTGACTCTCATCTGCACTGTGATTGGTGGTTGTCAGTGTATTACAATGGTACAAAACAGATATTAGTACTTCAACAGGTCGGTAAATT
>FLSR01000585.1:0-11598 GCA_900092035.1 Leuciscus waleckii
TTACACACACTCACTCACTCACACACACACACACATCTGTAATGTGTGTGTGTGTGTGTGTGTATTAAAGGTCGTTCCTCTGCCCCATAACACCCCGCTCTCCTCTCTCTCCTCCAGAAACCATGTCGGACGCAGACAAGTTCCTGTACGTGGACCGTAACCTGGTCAGCAACCCTCTGGCTCAGGCCGACTGGGCCACGAAGAAGCTGGTATGGGTGCCGTCGGAGCGGCTGGGGTTCGAGCCGGGCTCCGTGAAGGAGGAGCACGGGGACGAGGTGGTGGTGGAGCTCGCAGACTCGGGGAAGAAGGTGCGGGTCAACAAGGATGACATCCAGAAGATGAACCCGCCCAAGTTCAGTAAGGTGGAGGACATGGCGGAGCTCACCTGTCTGAACGAGGCGTCCGTGCTGCACAACCTCAAGGAGAGATACTACTCCGGACTCATATACGTGAGTCTGAACACACACACACACAGATCACAGGGAACATCTCTGAACAAACCTTCTTCCAGGAACATTAATAGAACGTTTGTTCAAAGTGATCGGGTCTTTAGTAATGTGGTTACACTTTACAATAAGGTTCATTACTTAACATTAGTTAACAAGCTTTCTTAACATGAACAGTACTTCTTCAGCATGTATTAATCTTAGTTCATTAATTTCAACATTTACTAATATGTTATTAAAATCATTAATGATAATAACATTAGCTAATGCACTGTGAACTAACATGAACAAACACTCAACAGTTGTATTTTTTATTAACTAACATTAACATAGTTAGTTCACGTTAGTTAATAAAATATCTAATGTTAAAAAAAATACAAACTTTGATTTTAATAATGTATTAGTAAATGTTGAAAGTAATATAAACTAAGATTAATAAATGCTGAAGTATTGTTCATTCTTAGTTCATGTTAACTAAAGTAGTTAAGTAATGTTAACTAATGAAGCTTATTGTAAAGTGTTACCAGTAATGTTCTCAAAATGTTAGCACAGAAACATTTATACATCGCTCAAACTCTTAACGTTTTTAAATGTTACCAGGTTTAGAATGTTCAAAAGTAACGTTTCCTTCACATTTGCTAAATGGAATGTTTGCAAAACCAGGAAAGAACCTTTTTAAAACATTTAAAATACTGGACGTTTTGAACGTTCTGAGATCGTTCTGAATTATTTTTTTTATTTAATTTTTTTAGCGTAATGGGAATATTAGAAAAAACATTCTTGGAATATTAGAAAAAACTTTATTGGAATATATTTTTGGACCCTGTAAAGCCTGACATGAAATAGTAGCCAAATATATATATTTGATGTTAGTTTCATATTTGATACACCAGGGTTTTATGGCTCATATAAGTATAATATAGTGAGAATATGGAGGAAAAAAACTGCCTAATTTTATTCAGAGACCCAAACTGAGAACAACTATGCCGTTTTGTGCTGATAATACTGATATTTATTCAGATATTCAGATATTTATACGGAAAAAAATATGAAATTCTGCTTGTAATGTGTATTAATAATGAGATGTTTATAACAGTATGGCAGATACTTGCAAAAAATGCATATAAATATCAGTCATCTGCCAATATTATCTTAATAAGATGATATTTAAATGCAGAGTTTTATGATCAAAGCTCTGTAGTTTTAAACATAAAATGCAATAATATGATGAAATTATGTCTGGATAATCTAGAAAAAGTCATTGGAATGGTTATATTACTTTTTTCGGGTTGAATGGTGGTCTTCTCGCACCCCCCTAGCGCCTGTGAGCGGAAAAACCACCCTTGCAACTTTGGGCCTGCGGGCTTCTTTGAAAACAAATGCACATGACCAGAGGGAGAAGATGGGAGGGGGGAGATCTGCCAACGAGTTTTGACGACAGTGTTGTCAAATACCTATTCCGAAGCTGTAGGGGGAGCTCTGTAGAGAAACCCGCGAGCAAAAAGCGAAGAACATCGAAGAAATTGGCAAAACTGCATAGCGCCGCTTTAATGGTCCGCCTAGAAACAAAGTCACCATGATGCCAAACCCCCTTGTGGAAAAAGAAGCCGACGTGTTTACAACTTTAAACGCTGTGTCTTCAAAAGTATACTGTGTAGTTTGCGGCTCCATTGTTGCAGTTAACTTGCTCAACGATTATGAATTGATAATTTATTAGATGCACTGTTATCGTAGGGACATCGACTTTACATTTTCACACAAAATGAACTGTGATTGGTTGCCTTACATGTCAATCAAACATCCTCTTGGGCGGTCCTTGGCCAATTAAAGCTGCGATGGTGTCCAGATCTTCTGGCGTCAGTCTGAAGGTCTGGCTACGCGAGACTCGTTCAACGCTTGATTTGAAGTTAAAGTTGTTTCTGAAAGATTTTTAAGATTAACATGACGGTACATGCTAGTCAAATCAAACGAGTTGAATCAACTTAACTCCACAAAAACTACATACATTTATCCTCTAACCAGTCAGAAATGTCCAGTTGCATTCTAAAAGTTGTAACTTCCTTGGGCTGCGTGAGATTCTCCTGTTTTGTTGTTGCTGGAGTATCTGAAGCATGAGCTGTAAAGGCTCCGCCCTCTTCCAAAAAGCTAATTTGCATTTAAAGGGACAGGCACAAAAACGGCGTGTTTTTGCTCACACCCAAATAGGGGCAAATTTGACAAGCTATAATAAATAATCTTTGGGGTATTTTAAGCTGAAACATCACAGACACATACTGGGGACACCAGAGACTTATATTACAATTTGTGAACAGGGGCAAAATAGGTCCTCTTTAAATAAAAATGGAGACATACCAAATACTAGAACTTTCTGAAATTCAGGTACGTTTATCAATTCAAGTTTTATCACGTTTCACTCAAATATGTATGCTGATATTATAATGCTGATAATATAATTAATTATAATTAAAACTATATTATTCACTTAGAAAAATGCAGTATAGAAGCTTTAGTGGGCTCTGGTTTTGGATCCCACTGTCGTACATTTAAGATATCCTGTATATATTGTTTTATAACAGGGAAATGTAAAAGCAAACACCCTATAAAAACAACAAGTTTCATATTCATTTTTATCTAATTAATGATTATATGAATCCAGAAAGTGGATTACAAAAGCCCCTGAGGCCTTGACACCTGATATCAGGTTAGAATCACAGGTTTGATTTGGTCATGAAATCACATTCAAAGTGCAGATACATATAAGCATGACATTATTCATTTGAGACATGGTCAGAAAACAGAAAAGTTCAAATTAAAAGTGATAATTGAAAACGCTCTAAAATATATAGCACATAATTGCAGTAGGTCAGGCAAAATGTTATTATTTAGACAAGAAAAATTATTGATTTTGGAAAAGACTGCCAGACTGATGTTAGACAATCAATGAGGTTAAAGTTGATTCCCTTGAGCATTTCAAACCATAACAAAAATTAAAATGACAGAAATATGTTTGGCTTGAAACTAAATCATCCCACATATCAGCAGCTAATTATTAATTATGCATAAACAACGCACGGGCCAAAGTTAATCACATGTAACTTCAACTAAGGTTTTCATTTGTATTTAGTTAACTTGACCTTCGGCCTTGCATTCACAGCCTGTGACATGTTTGTATGTGAAGTGGGTCAGAGAGCTTTTGCTGCAAGTCAGCGTTATATCTCTCATCACGTAACCTGTCTCCTTACAGCACTGGTGACTCTGTTCAAGCTGCAGCGTCCCGTTAGTATGAATCCAACTGCAAGAAAACACAACAAATAAGGATCTGAACCACGTGTAACCAGTCCTTCTCGAGGGATTCGGCATCTCTGGAATGGGATATATATATATTAGGGCTGTGAAAAGATTAATCGTGATTAATCGCATCCAAAATAAAAGTTTGTGTTTACATAATAAATGTGTGTGTGCTGTGTATAATTATTTTGTATATATAAATACACACACTTGCATGTATTTATTTAAGAATATTATAAACTTTGGGACCTGAGTTAAGCACACTTTCCTCATAGGGGCCTTTAGTCCCATTGGACCCTATTATTTTTATTAGTAGTAGATTTTCTTTTTTCAGTTTTTCTTTTTTATTTTTTTATTTAGCCTAAATTTTACACTGTGTATTTTCAATTTTCCACAATTTAAGCACATTGTTTTGCACTATTGTTTTGTGCATATAGTAAACTACAGCTGTATAGGGGATCAATATGGGGATGTGGCTCAATATTTTTACATTCATTCATTCAAAAAAAAATGCTGCAAAATGACAAATGTTCTGACAATACCCTCTAGTGGCCTTAGAGCTGTTTGTCAAGGAAATAATTAATGTTTGATAGATGTGTGCTATTTGCTTTTAGTTGCATATTATCTGCCTTTAGCACACAATACTACAACAGACCTTCACATGATCGTCCAGCGTATTTTTTTATGAAAGAGGCTTTGAAATACTTGCCTGTTGTGTGTCTTACACTGGCCATCACAAATGGGAAGCTCGACTTCCTGTGTGCAGTCAGCAATTGTTACGTTCGTTCTTGTCACTCTGGCAACACATGTAACATTACCTGTGATACACAGAACAAAATTACAGTCAGCAACATACTAAAATCATGAGTAAAAAAAAACATATATATATATATATTGTATAACCTTAAAATGTCTACTAAAATGACCATTTAGCATAAAATAATAATTGTTTGATTGAATGGTAAGTTCCAGCAACAGTGAACATTTGTGTAAACCTACATGAATAGCAGCAATGATGGTCATCCCACACTCGTAAATCCTGAACACACACAAAACATAATGCAGTGGTTTTATAGAAGATTCAACAAGAAAAAACATGCACATGTGCAACAAACTTGATTTTGTTTTGTAATGCTGATGTGATTTTGGTCTCTCACCTCGGCACAGGTTTGCAGTGGACACACGGTTTTCTCAACCTCAGTTCCTGTCGGACTACAGCTGAAAGACTCACACGGATTTGAAGGGTCTGTCCACCGCTCACCCACCTGAAGAAAAAAACACAGTTAAATACATTTGTTAAATCTGTTTTGTGCTAAATTTAGTTACAGAAAGGGGCCTCTAAAACTTTACAAAACAGACAAAACTCCCATTGTGAGTAAATATGTGAACTATTTCCTTTACCTTGTAAGTCCTTCCATTGTGCTCGCAATTCTTCTCAACTGTAAAAGCAAAGAAAACATACTGTGAATCTATTTTTGCAACAGTGGACCTCATGATATAAAGATATTTATTCCAGGCAACAGTGGCAGTCTACTCTATGTGGAGCCAAAGATTGGCAAATTACCGCAGATGTGATTGTCACAGCAGTCAGAAACCAAGATGGAGAAGGCGCTGCAGACTGGAGTAGGTCCGGGAGGTTTGGGTACGCACTCTTCAGTTTTAGTCTGGTTATTACATGTGCATATGTGACAGTTTGATTCCCATACTGCCCCCACCTAACAGACAGACAGACAGAGGATTACTGTTATTCAGTATTCACAATAAATATCTATGTATTGTTTAAAAGTAGCTTGTGGTTGCATTAATAATTGATCTCTTACCGACATGGGCTCACCCAATGGCCCTTTACACTCTGAAAAATAAATATGTGTGAAATTCATGTATAAATGACCCATTCTAGAAAATATCTGATTATTTAGGAAAATTGGCGAAGTATTTTTGCAATGTCAGTTTTGATAACAAATGAGTTTAGCTTAATAGGAATTTCTCATTAGGTCATGACTGCTTTTAAAACAACAACAAAAATAATAAAAACAATAATAATTGAAAATTATTATTACAATTAAATAAAATAATAAAATAATATTTTGATAAAATATTTCATATTATTATTAAATGAAACAATAATAATAATAATAATAATGATATAGGCCTATGTTATATATGTTATAGCTTTAGATAAATCGGTTTTAGGATACTGAAAAAAAGAAATATTAAACAGAAAGGTTGTAAGATTTTCTTGCTTCCTCTAAAGCACAAAAGTAATCTTAAATCATGCATAATAACTCATTAATATTTAGTTGATTTTGGAACTATTATTGTTGACGAATTACATATTATTCAAATTAAATAAATGTATTAAATACATTATTAATTGTGAACAATAATCATGTTTACAATATCAGGAATGAATCGATTTGTGGATATGAATTGCTTGTATTATTTACATAAATTCATTGATTAAAAACAATATTACTTTAAATCTTGAGCTTTAAATAATAACAGTCGTTTTGAAATATTTGGTTGAATCTGTCGAGTTGATAAAGAAAGTCACTCACTTGTGCATTCAGACACACAGATTTGCTTGTGATCTTCAGCAAGCATTTGGTCATTAGGACAAAAGCAGCCTGATCTCAAACCAACCACAGACGTTGCAGGCACACGAACTCTGAGGAGACAATAGAGTGATGGCCGTGAAGCTAAAGGTAGAAAATCACGAACATGCGATATACCTTACCATTACGAATAAAAAAAACTCTTAAGTGACTAATGGAAAATCTAGACAAAGTAAAAGGTGGAGCACTGGCATTTTTCCTTGAAACTCAATCTTTTAATTGAGAGGTGAAATATGAAGCACTGTGGGAATCATTTAAAGTTCAATCTTTCTCACCCGCCTCGACAGACATCATTGGGAGACTCGCGACACTCATCGTACATCATTCCTTCAGGACATGTGATCTCTAAAATACATTGGCACAGGCAAATGCATATTGTTATTGAGGACTGTTTCCCTTATATTTAATAAATAAGATCCATATTGGGTTGAAACTATTACACCAAAGATGTGCAGATGGTTTATTCTTTTATTTAGATTTTTCAATAAATTGTAAGCTAATGAATGTGGCTACATGCTAATGCTAACACAAACAGTATGTAAAAAGAGGATTTCTTTCTTACGAGCTCAAAAACATGGAGCTTATCATCAAAGTACATAATAGTGCAGAGTATGAGTAAGCAGATTTGTATGCAGTAAGGGGACCTTTGTACGGGTACTAACCCAAGTGACCGAGTTCAATGCTCCCAATAATCCCAAGGGCAGTGGTTTTCAACCTTTTTGACTCCAAAGCCCAGCATTGTCCACAAAAATATTAAAAAGTCAGACACTCCCAGTTTAAGAGTTCTTGAGGGTTCCCACTCTTTTTAACCAATACATTTGCATATCTTTTCAAGTCGTTGGTAATTTACTGGATCTAGAATGTGTCTAGAAATCACGTTTAAAATTAGACTACTATGGCCCGGTTCCACAGATAAGGCTTAGATTAAAGGACAAATTCGGTATTTTACACTTAAAGCCCTGTTTTCAGATCGTTTCTGATGAAATACAACGGTTAAGATTGAAATTTGGACAAATGCTGCTGGCCCGAGAATTTTCGGTTTCTGTGGTAGCACCCCCTCACCTCCACAATGGCTGCATAGGTGCACTGGAACAATCCTTCCTAAAACGCATTAAACTTTCGTTTACAAAGACGTGAAACTCACCGAGTGGTCAGGGGTGTTCACTATATGCTCACACAAAATCGCTGCAAAAGATGCTTTCCAACAGGTTGGAATGGTGTATTGGATGAAAAACTACGATAAAATCTGTTGGAAAGCATCTTTTGCAGCGATTTTTGTTTCCATTGTAACCATTGTGTTTCATCAGAAACGATCTGAAAACAGGGCTTTAAGTGTAAAATACCGAACTTGTCCTTTAAGCCAGGATTAGGCTTTAGTTAATTCTTTTTTTAAAGCATTACTAGTGTGAATCTTGAGTCTAAACAATGGCACTGACATATTTTGAGATATGTCAGTGCAAGTTGCTTTCAGTTAAAACAGCTCAATAATGCATTTTAGTCTGGGATTAGGCTTAAGCCTTGTCTGCAAAACCGGGGGCTTATGTGTTAAAATTAGACTGACTTATGCAAGTTGTTGAGGGGGTGATTAAAATCAAAATTCCTTGAATCTTAGTTGTTTTAGATTTTGTCTTAAGGTCCTTGCACACCGAGTCCAAAATTCTGGTGTGAAATTTTCGCAGGTTAAAAAAATAAATACGACCTCATGTTGTGTCATTCACGTTTGACACACTGCCTCCGAAACTTTCGTCCGTAATTAAAAAAAAATCAGATCGGGTTAAATGTTCTGAGTTTTTTCCGCATCCGTAGCAAGCATTTTGAGAGGTGTTTTGACAATTCAGAGCCATTGTACAAGCGAACGCCAAAATCCAGAACTGTTTAGGATCAATTGGTTCACGGAAATTGTTGGTCTTCTTTTTAATATGAGGCTCCAGTATCGCTAGCAAAACATCAAACTGAGCCACTAGCATCCTGATGTAAACTTTGAATCACTCGGGATAATCCTATAATATATATAATATAATATTATATTATAAATCAGGATAAATCCTTGATGAGGAGGTGGAACTGTCCTTCCGCTATACGCAATCTCAGGATTGGATGGACCCAATGTTTCATCTTTCTTTTTCTCTTTTCAAGAAGAGAGAGGACAATAAAATCATCCTCATTGCGTGAAGACTCCATTCTGTATGTTTTGCGAATTTTTTGCGACTCAGTATGCAATGACCTTTACTTATTTTGAAGTCTTCTTGGGGCCCTAGTGGGCCCTGTTACCCGTTGTTGAGAACCACTGCATAACGGGACCCTTATTTATCAGTGTCCAAGAAAACTTTTAAATGGCAAATGCTCTTTGTATGGCTCAAATAATAACCTTCAAAGCTTAACCACAATTAAATGAAACACAATAAATGGTATAAAATATACCATAAAACCACCTATGAATTCCACAAATTCAATACTCAATGAAACTCAAAGACTTGCAGGTCTCTAAAGTGATACGTAAAGGCTTAGGTTAGGTTTGAAGATGCTGACATGTTGATATTATATGTATCAGTGTCTAAACCTACACAAATATAAGTGTACTACTACTTTCTGAAACTATAATTTCATTCTGTTCACTTACCACAGGAGCCATTGGTAAGGTATCTCCAGTCCAAACAAATACCAATCCTCTTGCACTCTGATGCTGCGTATTCCAGAGAGGAACAGGCATCAACACTGATTTTGGATGAACAGTAGTCAAACCGGCAGTTCTTCTCCACAGACGTAAGATCGATCCTTTCACTGCACTCCGCAAACACCCTGAGTAAAAGGCAAAGACGTTAACAACACCAATTATATTCGCAATTATAGTCGCAATGCAACAGGGCAAGTTGTTTATCCTTAAAAAAAAATGTACTTCCGAAACACTACTGTTATGCTTATTGACCTCAGTTGATATAAAAATACCATACAGTGGCTTACTCATGGTGAAGAAGGTCACATATTGGAGGATTACAGGGAGGTGGGGGTGGAGGAGGAGGTGTAGGTATGGCAGGGAAACAAGGAACATTGATGGGTGTAGATTTGCAGTAGGGTTTCAGAGGGTCTTCTACGATCCAGTCATATGCAGTCTTATCACAGCAGTTGTCATCTTCAACTACTCCATTTCTTCGTATGCATGACTGACCACCACAACCACCTGAAAAGTCAAATGGAGCAAGTTTGCCCGGGGTTACAGCCATTTAAACTATTTATATCTTTTTTAGTTCTATAGTCTGTGATATCTGTCATAGGAACCATATTGTATATCATGTATCAATTCCCAGACAGCAACATAGTGTCGGCCCAAATCCGGGCCACATCTAGGCCACATCTGGTACATGTTGATTCAACGCTGTCGTTCAATGTTGCTGTCTGGGTTACTTTTAATTGTACAATCAAATTATTGTAATTACTTACCGCACTGTCCTATGGTGTTGTTTTGGAAGTGCTCTAATGCCAGGTTGATTAACAGATTGTTGAATGTCGAAAGAGAAACATAGGAACGGATAGGTTTGATGTAGATGTAGACCTGGCTATCACTGCTTTCAAACTTGAAGACCTGATTTTCATACGGTGGCTTTATGATTTCTTGGTTCAAAGTAGACTGAAAAAAAAAAAAGACAATCTGCTTATCATCCAAGTTAAAGTGAACTATAATCTCCAGTCATTCACAGAAATTCATATACCGGCAGAGAACCGGCAGTTTTGTTGAGGAGAGGATGTGTCAGTTAAAGAATAATGGTGATTTTGGTATTGATAATAAAAGGTTTATTGACCAGCTTAGGCTTAGACCAGCACAATTTTGTATAGACTACTGTTGATTAAGAAAGCTTAAATATTATTTACAAAAAACTGTTGCATTTAACAATTACATTTTCTGAAAGATGGTTTCCAAACTTTCAATAGCAACTTTAGTCCACCAGAAACAAAGAAACAAAAGTCTATTACAATTGCCTAATGTATTAAAACTTTGTTTTCATGAGGACTGGCTAGATCAGTTTAAGTTTCTTTGTGGAATCAAATTTTAAAATCTTCACTTTGCTTTTTTTTTTCCAAACTATCCTTTTCGTATTATTGGCTAGAGCAAGGTGAAATGTGGACCACACATTATACCTAGATTCAAATGTATGGCTCTGGGAGACTGATACATTAGAACATTAGAAGAATCACATATTTTAAAAGTTTTTATTATTATGAACCTACCTCCACTGTGAACTCTTCTGTTACCATAAGGTGACAATGTATTCCAGTACTTTAATGTGATGCCCCTAGAACAAGAATTATCAATTTCCTCGATACAGTAGTAGTTGTCTACAGTGATGCTTAATCTGTGTTGCGGTTCTTTCTCCTCCACTAGAGTGTAGGTGCAGTTGTCCATGAAGTCAAACGCAATGCCCTGGAAGGAAATGTAGTGAGGGTCTCCATAAATCTGACACTGGCCTGAAAAAGGAAACAGGAAAATACAATTACGATTGGTAAAATTTGTAAAAGTCACTCTTTTGTTTTCCATTGGCTGGACAAACAGATAGCCCCAACTAGATGAGTCAATGTTTATATGGCAGGTTGGTTTACTTACAGTCACACTTAAAGCTCTCACAGCAAGTCTCTTTATCTGTAACCAAAGACATCTTGTCTCTAGGGCAATCCGTCCTGATTTTGGGTGTTGGGCAGGTTATGGATTTTACCTCAATCACTCCAGCCTTACAGTCTTTATCAGCACAATCCTCTCTCCAAGTTTCTCCACATGACCAGCTTTGATTTCGCATCACATCTTTGCACTCGCACACTGATTAAAAATTACATAAAAATAAGATCCCTTTAATCAACACATGTAGCACATATAATTGAGTTTGAGGACTGTATGGTGAACATACTGTAATTCACATGGATTTTAAATCTGAGAAATTGTTCCATATGTAGTTTAAGGAGTAGTGGGCCCTGGGGTTGTGTTATCATGTAAAGTTGTATTTGTGAGTAGTAGTTGTACCTGGAGTTGTGTGTTCAGTGGTAGGCATTGTAGTATTGAATACAGGTGTCATCGTTGAAGGGGTCACTGTTGAAGGGGTCATCGTTGAAGGTATCACCGTTGAAGGGATCACTGTTAAAGGGGTCATCGTGGTCGGATTTATAGTCGTAGAGTGCGCTTCTTGAGTTGAGTGTGAAGTTGGAGGTGTGATAGTAGGGCGAGTGACCATAGTAAAGTCTGGTGGGAATGAGAGAAAAAAACT
>FLSR01000586.1:7482-55524 GCA_900092035.1 Leuciscus waleckii
GATAGGCTTCTAAGCGAAACCCCAATCGTCGTCATCCGACGTAACTCGGAGTGACCACGAAAGGGAACCAACACTGCATTATGTCTCAAATTTGTGATTTTCTAAATCTAAAACTTCAGAAGCAGTATGTTTTATACCAGTTTGTAAATCGATTTTATAATAATATTACAAAAATACAACGTAGTGTGATGCGATAAAAGCCACCTCAACTAATGGATCAGTGTGTCTTGGATAACATGCATTACTTCAGTAATATTTAGTGCAGCATTTTTTACAGGATTTGTTTAACTTAATGAACCAATATAACTATGGAAACCACAAGAATAACCACCTCCGCATAAAAATAATAATTAATGTCAGCAAGTGGGTAAAACTATTCAAAATGATTAATAGGTTTGACACCTGTTCAGAGTAAAAGTACACACAGCAACTGTCAGAAACACAGTGGAAAAACACCATGTTATAGTGCAGGACAGAAGGACTGAAGCCCGTCTGAGCATCCTTACAGGAATACATCTGCTGCCTCCAAAAACAAAACAAAAAAATGCTTTAAGCTACTGTAAAAGCACAGAATACCAAAAATACAGACCAAAAATTAACTGTTTTCAGCATACATACACTTTTCATGCTGTAAATGACAAAAGCTTGACATTCCCCTAAAGCAGGTCTCATCTTTTCATAGAAATTCAACAGCCAATTCTGCAAATTATGTTCAGCATGACATTCTGTTTTAACCAAAAACTGCCCAGTGCGTTTTTGTAGTAGAAGCTAGGCCGTGACATTTCCTCACATTTCTTTTTCACCTACAGTGTTAAGGCTAACTGAATATCACTGTCAGCGCACAGCCATTTTTATTCACAAAGTTTAGTTTGAAAATTGGATGAAATGCCAAGGATTCCTGCTCTGTGATGGTGGCTCGGCAGAATGAAAATGCCAACTGCCTTGAGATCACCGCAGCTGGGAAAATAAATTATGTCATTAGTCACTTGGGGGTATTATTTATTTATAAAAAAAAAAAAAGTTACTTCTAGTATCTGATTTCAAGATGCCGAAGTTTAAAAGTTCTTTTTCATAAAATATTCACTATTGTAATAGACATTATAATTGATTATTTATTAGCTAAAACAAATGTAGACATGAGATGATGACAGAAGCAAATAATTAATCTAATCAATTAGGGGTGAGCGATATGACCAAAATCATAGTATGAGAAATTGTTATATCTCTATAACAATATCTATCTCGAAATAGCTATTTTTATTTGATTTATTTATTTTATTAAAAATAAGAACAAAGAAGCAAATTACAAAGAGTAGGGCAAATACAATAGAGCAAAGATACAAATTAAGTAAACTGATTGCATGCTGTCTAAAAGAGGCGGATATCTGTGTGCGCACTTCAGCTGTGTGTCAGTCAAGCGCGAGCTCCAACCACATTGAGAGCTTATTGCACTCAACATCAAGCACGTCCCACTCTTTATTTTCTCATTCATGCATGTTTCTTTATCCCTTACATGTATACAACTTTTAGTAATGTGCTACAGTAAAATCTCTAATGATAGATACCTTACAAATCAGACTAATAATTAAATAAATAAAAAGGGCTTTTTTTATTATTATGGATGATGCATACAAAGTCTGAAGGGGCACATCATGCCCATTTTCATCTGAATGTGCCTGAGTCTCTGGAACAGAATAGAGCTCATTACACCATGTACTCACATACTGTGCACTTCTGTACAAGGAAGGGTGTATTGTGTAGTGTACAGTGAATATCCCACAGCTTGATTCCTACCAAGAATGATTTCAGCACACAATCAAAGGGCAAGCCACATCCTGCTGTGGCGAACTTGGCGGGACTGTCGAGCCACAACGTAACCTTTGGGTCAATAAAGGACAATAAACTATTATATAACTCAACATATTTACTCATAACACATCACTGGAGGGTTAAACAATGCTATCACTTTAGTATTCTAACGCAGTCTCACTCTCTTTTTTTTAAATCACATTCAGTCCCCTCATGTGGTCCTAATGTACAACAGCCTACGTGCTTTTAGCGTGCAATTCAGCTGACAAGAGTGAGAGAGAACAATCTAATCAGCATTCAAAGACGGCATGCCGAGTCCCTCCGACTCAAGCTGCTAAGTCACCAGATAAAGATCTGCCTGACACGCCACCTTTTAAATAATCCACTTGCAAGTGTGCCATTTCAAAATATTAACACCCTCCTCAGAGAAAGGCAAAGCTCTGGCATGGAGAGGGTCGAGGGACTGTATGACACGAGAAACAAAAATTATGTTCGTAAAGGGTGTAAATGTTACTAATTACAACCTAAATGACATGCGAGTCCTGAAGTCAAGCCTATACCACCAACAGCAACACAATAATGAGGCTTTCACTCAGACTTGCAGTTGGATTGCAGTGGTTGGGAGTTCAGCCACTGATGGCAGGTGATGTTGAAAAAGCATCCTCTGTCAGTTAGCATTTGAGATGCTCCATGAATTCAGTCAGAAGAACTTAACGTTACTATGTTCCCTCTCCAGATTCCTCTGTGTATTGCTGCCATGCATTCAAACTCACTTCTGTAAACAGTAAAAGGAGATGGAAATATAGCCTGCTGTTACTCATGATAACTAGTTCATTTAGGCATATTAAAGTTGAACTGTGTAATTTCTGCATCTCGAGCAGAACCAACTGAACTGTATTGTTTTCAAAAGGTTCATTGGTCCGTCAAACATATAGCCCCGCCCCACACTCACACCCCTTGTTGCTGATGTCGGGCTGGTCAGGACGCCTAAAACAAAATGTTTTGAAAGTACATTACGTTAGTTTTAATATTTTAAAATAAATACATAGGCTACACACTTAACAAAAGGCACAATATGCAAGATTTGTACCTATTATAACAGTAGGGCCCTATCATTTCCGTGATGCGGAAAACGCGGACGGAATCACGGAATTTACACATGAAAACGGAATTCTCTTATACGCACGGAATTTGCATATATTTTGTTGACATATTAAATAAACGATTTTTTTTAACTTCCTTCTAATTTTTTCCGTTTAAAACAACAAACGTAGAAAGGTCTCTACCTAAACCGTGGCCAAATGGCATTGTTAAACATGTTGCCTAGTAACCATATGTCCTTACGTTCCCGCATAAGGAAAAAAATGTCGAAGCGAGCTCGTCAAGGGGCCGTTCACATGTCGTGTCTTTTGCACGCTCAAGTTCGTCATTTCAAATGTAGGCGCGCGGCAAGCGGGCTCATAATTGAAGCGACGCGCTCATTTTTTCCACGCGCAGCGAGATGAAAACACCTCAACTCTTCAGAATGCCGCAAGCGCACCGCAGTTCATGTGACAAGAACCTGCATATCAACTTCACCCTTTCCGTAACAACATTGAAAGCTCAGTCAACATAAAGGATGGTTTTGCAGTCAAAACCACAAACACTAAGGGTGTTTTTCTCTTCTCCGTAAATAAATCTTGTAGCAGAGCTATAGCAAGCGTTTTTCGGTGGTGGAAATCCATTAGCTACTAAAACTTCTTTGTCGTTGTGGAGAGCGCAGTGCATGGTTGCATAGCAACGACAGACGCCATGGGAAAATCGGACCGAATATTACTATTAATAATAAAAGATAAGCTTTTTGTAAATGTCAGTAATTTATCTTTTTTTTTGCTTACATGGAGGGGTCACTGATGATGATGGGTTAACACTGTACTTTAGGCTGTAATATGTCATGGTGTTGGCTTTCTGTCAGGCACATATCGTTGTTTCAGTGTTTCTGTCTCCCTGCAGCATGGCTGCATTTAATCTTTAATTTAATATTCATCAATCCTACCTTGTAACTGTTACCTTCATGTTACTGTTATTTTTGGCCAGAGATTGTTGAAGGTTTGGCTGAATTTTGGAGAATATTGAATGTGCTTTGCTGAATATATTAACAGTTTAAATAAAAAAAGCTGAATTGTGAGTTTGTGTTACTGAATTTTTAAAGGTCAATACTGCTTAGAAGTGAAAAGAAAACAAGCAAATCCGAAAAATCCGAAAGGACTGAAAATAAATCCAAAAAAACGTAATTCAGAAAAAAATTAAATGGAATTTGAGAAAAAATAAAACGGATTTCATAGGGCCCTATAACAGCTACAAATCATTTAGATGGTGAATGAACTCACCGCTGGCAAAACCAGCAAATTTGAGAGGTGGCGCCCCGACAAATCTCGCAAGACGTCAAATACATCAACAACATATGAAGCAGCCTCTATGGAAGACACTAGCACGCATTTCAGACGTGAATCAAGGCAGAGTTGTCGAAGAAAACGAAGAAAGCGAGGTCGGAAGAGTGCAGAGACGGCTTTGCGCGAGTGGTATTTACGACAGTAACGTTAAATACAAGTACTCCACAGTAACTCTAGGGGTCACTGTTTGAGAAAAAAGGAAACTGCATAGTGTGCTTTTAACAAATGCATCTTTTACACATTTACTATAAAAAAAAGATATACATTTAAAAAAAAAAAAACTAGAATAGTAAATGGCGCAATACAAATAAAACTGAACTGACATGCCAAAAAAGAAAGTCATTTCTGAGGATGAGCAATTTATTCCAAATTGATGGATTTATTTATTATATAGGCCCTATGTTTGATAAGTATAAAACATTTAAATGAATACTTATAAAGCTAAATATTTTGATGAAAGAAAACAAACATGATAACATTTTCATAATTTGTATTTAATGTGCATGATAAATCATGCACAATAAGACCACAGAGGTGCATTATCAAAATAAATAGGGTTTATTTTTGATTCCATGTTGGCTTTTATGTCTCACTATGGAGGGTGGAGGGGTTGTTTGTTGGAAGTGTGAGATTCAACCCACATGACTAATCACACACCACATGGTTTATACCAGGTGTAAAAAACCAATGCACATTTCATTATCTGAATGGTCTGTGTGGATCTCGTTACTTGTAAGTGTAAATGGAGCTTTAATCCTTTGAGGCTAAAATATAGAGAGGAAACTCAGAGACTCGCTATGTGCTGTCTTCTTTTGAAGCTATTGTGGAAACATTCCTCTCGTTCATTAAGAACAGCTGTGAGGTTTAATAGGCTGTTTAAATTTATTTGAATTAAAATGGAGATTATTGATAGCCTCAGATGGAGAACATGTGACTGTTTTCAGACGCATGTTCATTATTTGCAGCTCACTATATTTAGAGCATTAATGTGCTGATTTGACTGTAATAATCATCATTATAACAGCATTTTAAATAAATACAATTCAGGAGTTTTCTGTATATTGATATTTTTTCTATAGTGCTCAAAGTTTCTGTCTCAAGTGTTTCAACAAACAGTTTCAGAAGGATACTCCAGCTGAACTCCGAAGTGACCTGATATTTTCCATGTAGTTCAGCAAAAAAAAACCTCTCTGCTCTTGTTCGCTTTTTGAAGTGAAATCCTCTTTAAAGGAAATCATGCTTTCGTTCAAGGTGAAAAAAAGACTAGGGGGTATGATGATGCTGCATGGGGGTCTGCAGATTATTGTACAAAAATACAATATCAGGGTTAACTTCAACAAAAGCTAAAGTGCAAGAACCAGTGAGGTTCATTCTTGTGTTACGCAGCACGTTTGAGCTTCAGCGAGAACCAGTGAGGTTCATTCTCGTGTTACGCAGGACGTTTGAGCTTCTGCAAGAACCAATGATGTTCATTCTCGTGTTACGCAGCACGTTTGAGCTTCAGCGAGAACCAATGAGGTTCATTCTCGTGTTACGCAGCGCGTTTGAGCTTCAGAAAGAACCAATGAGGTTCATTCTCGTGTTTATGCAGCACGTTTGTTACGCAGCGCGTTTGAGCTTCAGCAAGAACCAATGAGGTTCATTCTCGTGTTTATGCAGCACGTTTGTTACGCAGCGCGTTTGAGCTTCAGCAAGAACCAATGAGGTTAATTCTCGTGTTACGCAGCGCGTTTGAGCTTCAGCAAGAACCAATGAGGTTCATTCTCGTGTTACGTAACACGTTTGAGCTTCCGCAAGAACCAATGAGGTTCATTCTCGTGTTACGCAATACGCTGCGGGTTTGAACTTCAGCAAAACCAATGAGGTTTGTTCTCATGTACCAAGCAAGTACGGTTGAGCTTCTGTTTAGGTTCGCTGATCAATAATTATGTGTGAATAAAAGCCTAAATTCCATCTGTTCATTATATTAAATCGATCAAGTCTCTTATTTTGTTTAATATTTTAGTAACAATAATAAATTAATAATCATAATTATTATAACTCATACTTATATACAAGAAAAAAATATTATAATAAAAAAAAAATTATCGCCATTGCATTTAAATCACAAATTGCAATTTTAACCAGAAAAATCACAATTAGATTGTCCCCCCCAATCGTGCAGCCCTAGTTTCTAAGTATAACTGTTTCTTACAGCTTGAATAACTCTTCCAGTGTGACTAAAAAAAGTTTAATAGTCTGCTATGAATGCAGCCTATATGTAAGTTAAATACTGCCCACCCTTTTGATATTCCTTCTGTTCTCATTATAGGAGCCGACTTCCATTTTCATAAGAATGATTATGAAGTGCAGTTTCCTATAGCAACGGCGAGATAAAGTATAGCGAGTAGAGAAGAAAGGAAAGATTTGGATTAGTGTATGCATGACAGGAGAGGATTTAATAGCAAAGATGGAGGGAGGAGAGGTGACTAATAAAACTGAGACGTGCAATAAAAAGGTCACAAATATGAGAGACATGCTGGGGGGCTGGGGAGAGAAAATGACTACTTCTTGTAAGGAACAGTTTCAACTGAAAGGATTTTGCAGAAATTAATTTCTAGATAAAAACAGGGAAAAACCATTATGTGTAGTTGTCATTTTAGATGCAGTCTCGAGGTCTAGAAGGGGAAAAATACATACACCCATGCAAGAGATTAGAGCTAACGTCATAAAATATCTAGGGTAATAAATCAGAGGTTTTTTTGTGGCCTACAGCATTTTCAAACCTATTTGCAAGAGATAATGCCACCAATTCCTTTCAGCCTCGAAGACCCACAATCAGAGGATTTAATAGCGCATTTATCACAAGCCTTTTAGGAGAGTGGCCAAATGGCCCTCACTCTACCTACTAACTAGGTTTATCATCCCCTCTATTAGCAGGTTTCTTCATTTTAAAATAATTTTCATTTCCGAACATACACTACCATTCAAAAGTTTGGGGTCAGCAGAATTTTTTTTTAAAGAAATTAATACTTTCACTGAGCAAGGATTGATTAAAATGAGAGCAAGACATTAATGTTACAAAATATTTCTACTGCAAACAAATGCTGTTATTTTTTTAATTTCTATAAAATCAAAGAATCCAGAATACATCACGGTTTCCACAAAAACATTAAGCAGCACAACTATTTTTAACATTGATAATAATGAGACATTTCTTGAGCACCAAATCAGCATATTAGAATGATTTCTGAAGGATCATGTGACACTGAAGACTGGAGTAGAAAATTCAGCTTTGCCATCACTGGAATGAATTATATTCTTACATTGTGGAACTGATTATGTAACATTACATCATGTAAGAGTCATATTAACTATTTTTATGGTGTTATTGGTCTCTTTGGGCCTTAACAGATGTCACTATTTAAACTCTGACAACTTTTAAGTGAATCCTTTCAACAATAATTTCTAGCCTGTCTCATATAGCTAATACTGTTAGACTGTCAGGTTCCGTTGAATGGTCATTAATAAAAGTGCTAATCATTTTAACCTAATAATCAACCCATCACAGTCTTTCATTGAAGTAGAAGGTGTCTGTCATGTTCACCTTCTTGTGCCCAAGTCTGATTTGGAACTTGGGTTGAACACATAGGTGGTCAGCTGTGACTAATACTCCACATGCTGAGGTGACAATTTCTGTCACAGTGTCTGCAGTTTGTGTGTCATTTCCTGGTAGGTGGTGGCACCGTACTCCTTCCACCCTCTCCCTTTTGTCCTCTGCAGAGCTGATGAAATCTCTTAAACATTCTGGGTCAAGTACCTTCAACTGCATATCAATATCCAGAGCATCCTCCAAATGATCCCTCCAATGCATCTCTA
The DNA here is from genome assembly GCA_900092035.1 of Leuciscus waleckii. Taxonomy (NCBI): domain Eukaryota; kingdom Metazoa; phylum Chordata; class Actinopteri; order Cypriniformes; family Leuciscidae; genus Leuciscus; species Leuciscus waleckii. Next base: position 15,582 of record FLSR01000586.1, read on the forward strand.
GACTTCCAATAGTTATTCATGGATGCAAGATGGACAGGGAAGGATTTGGGGTACACTGTATCCTTCATCATTCTGACAAAGGCCTAAAGTGGCCTGCAATGTTTTTGTAGCATCTATATGGATGGCAGGGTTGTATGTTTGGGCCCTAAGAAGCTGTTTGAGACCCAGATCACCAAGGCATGACAGAAACAAGTGTAAGGTCAGTTTCATGGCTTGTGTTGCACACAATAGTCCATGTCTCTCCATCATAGGCTTAGCCCCGGGTGTGCCAGGGTGTGCCGGTGCCACCCACAGCCACCTACATAAAAATAGATGCAGAATTAAAGTCTTAATAAAAATTTTTTTTCTGAACTTGGCCTATTGTTGTTTAACTTACAGTACTTGTTCATTTAAAATGTAATTTAATGTTTAAATTATTATCGTAAAAAAAATATCTGCCAACATTCGGACTGCCAACCAATAGAGACAGAGCGCAACGCGTCATAATCTGAAGACCACGGCCACCAAGGGGGAAAACAAACGAACTGCCTCCATTGACTTTGCATTGCGAGAGGCTGCCTCCTTGTCATTTCTTGCTTCTAACAAAAGACAGAATAATGCCTAAAAGCTGCTGTGTGACAAGGTGTATAGCAAACAAGCTAAGAAACCCAGAAATAAGTTTTCATAAGCTGTCGACCCCAAAAAACGAGCGTTTGAGGACATAAAAGTGGATACAGGCTGGAACGAATGGGTCAATTGTGGGATCCTGACACTCAGTATGCACTAAAAATACACTACGTGTGCAGTAAGTTAAACATTTGGTCACTGGTGAGTCAAATATCCAAATGTCAGTTTTATATATTATATTTCTGTAAGATAAACTATCCTGTGTTGCCGATTACGGTCTCCTCCAGCGGGTGTACGTTAGTTCTCATAGTAATGAGACACGTGACGCTCTGTCTCAACTGCCTGTATCCACTTTTATGTCCTAAAAACACTCGTTTTTTGGGGTCGAGAGCTAATAAAAACTTATTTCTGGGTTTTTTAGCTTGTTTGCTCTACACCTTGTCACACAGCAGCTTTTAGCATTTGTCTGTCTTTTGTTAGAAGCAAGAAATGACAAGGAGGCAGCCTCTCGCAATGCAAAGTCAATGGAGACAGTTCGTTTGTTTTCCCCCTGGGTGTGGGCGTGGCCTAAATGCGCTCTGTCTCTATCCGCAAACAGCCGCTGACTCATGAGAAGAATGGAAACTGGGAATTTTTACCGCTGTATGTTAACTGAGTTTTTTATTTATAACATATGATACAGTTAATCAACATCACACGACCAAAAGTGCTGAATACCATCACAATTGAAAATGTGACTGATTTCATATGACAGTTCAAAAGTCACTGTAAGCACCACTAAATCGGTCCAATGTAGGGCTGTCAAAATTGCTCAAAAATGACGTTCGAATATTCCCTCTAAAAAACACACGAATATTCGAACTATTCGAACATCTGGTTGCGCATTTTGTCAATGCGCATTACGCATCCTGCATTACGTCAATAACAGGACAAATTAATACAAAGAGACATACATAACTACTTGTATAGGTAGTTATTTTAAGTTTAAACATATTTGACAATGTATTACCAACACAAAACCAAGTAAATAAACTAATGGCCAAGACCGCTCACGCTCACGCTCACGCTCACGCTCTCTCTCTCTCTCTCTCTCGCCCTCGCTCTCTCTGCGCATAACGGTTTAAATGAACAACAATAAGCACATGTTGAGTGCTGATCAAGAGTTTTGTGCAAGCAATTTAAGGTCGCGACTCTTGTCCCAAATATAGCAAGCTTCATTCAGTGATTGAAACAAATTTATTAACATTAATTGAAGTTTTACAGTATAGAACCGACATTGAACGCTCCGAGCGAGCTGTGCTGTGGTAAACATGGAACTTTTCTGTTTAACGTTAAATAAAATGAGGCACACAATTCCGAGAAATGTGACAACAGAGAACTTTTACCCTGAGGTTCATCAAAAATAAAGTGCTATTAAAAAAGAAAAAGGCTACTTACATTATTGGTGCTTGTATTAAAAAAGGAAAAACTGACTGCAATTATTCCATTGTCTTTTAGTGCACTGTCAACTTTCAGCAGTGACGCTGTGCTAGACAGTGCGACTCGTGTGACCTGTCCGGCAGCGCGCGCGCCCACTCGCAAAGCAGACAGCCGCGCCTCTGCTTCCGCGGGCGTGTTTTTCCATATTCGAAATTCACTTCGAATATTTATTTTCACGTTCGAATTTCTGTTTTTTAAAACTATTCGAATATATATTCGAATTTAGAATATTCGTTGACAGCCCTAGTCCAATGGCAGCATCCGATAGAACGAGTGAAGGTCTCTGCGCGTTACTGTCTTTCCGCGTGGCAAAGTAATTTAGTTCCAATTAAATTATCTGACTCCATTTTATCACGACCTCAAATTTAGGTTAGATTGCCAATTGGTTATTGGTCAATTATATAATAGTTTAGCAATACATTAGATTGTTCTATTTAACTCTTTACTTTATATTTTACTCGTTCATTAGGAATCTATGTCGCTCAGAGGTCCTCACGCCTTCTGTTTATCACGGGTCTCATGATCACAAGCTCGTCAGTTTTCGGTCAATAAACAGAGGTAATTGGCTAAATGCCTGAGATGGTTGCATTCACGCTTAGGCCTACACAACCAAAGATTCTTTGGTATAGCCCCCATGGAATTGCATGCACTTGAATTTAACGTAACGTTTACTTCAGTAGAGGTATGCCCACTACTACAGATATAAGTCAACCAACTTTACTTCTCTTATAATAGCTTTGGATTGGCCATGCCATGGTTTCCCACACACTTATCTAAAGTAACATTAAATTAAAACAGAGGTAAGATACACCCAGATTTAGGTTGGTCAAGCAGCACGTTTGCTGCCCTAAACAGAAATTCACTTCTTGTCTTTGCAAACCAAGTAGCCTACACTTGAATTAGTGCCAAATATTAGTCGTCACTAATCTGACGCAGTCGGTACGATTCCGTTTAATCTACTTGGGAAAACAATTTCAGAGTCAGTCAGAATAAAATCAAATGTAACAATTGATTAGGCTATGTAGGTAAATGTATAATGGCAATTTCATAATCAGTTCAAAGAAAATACATATAAAACATCAAATGCTCTGGAATAAAGAGAAAAGATGTGAACCTGACATTAGAAAATACATGATGCTGAACATGAGGTCCTTCAACATTATGGGTAAACAGAATGCCTTTGCCTGGAAGACACACCCTCCTCTGTGTGCAAGTTATCTCTAGACTCTTAGGAACTTTATTACCTTTTGGTTTACTTCTTTGGGAATGAGACATTTGTACCAGTCATACTGAGACATTTCAAATTATACCAAACTTGTATAATACTGTGTGACAATTATTCATAATAAACCATATAGATTTTTGGGTGAATATAAATTATATTTACAAAAAATAAAATATATTTTTTTTCTGGACAAGCACATTTTTTACTTTGACAAGTGAATGACCGATTTACTTGTTTGAAGGACAAGCACATGAAAAGGCTTAATGTCGAGACCTGAAATATATTTTACATACTATTATGGTTATGTGGCAAGCCTGAGTAGATGTAAAGTTACGTTGATTACATGACTCTGTGAGATCTTTTTATTAGCGCCAAGTTTAAACTAGGCCGACATATCAAACATAGCCTATAACATCTCATTTGTGCATTAATGGCCATCATGTTTAAAGTTGACTAATTAGGGAAGGTAAGCTATTTTACCTTTGTTGACTAATCTCCCCTCAGACGCAGTGCCCACAAGATGGCACCATTTATCGGTGAATCCGATATAACAAACCGATACCAGATTATGAATGCTTAAATATGGGGGGAAATATCAGTAAAACCGATTATCGGTCGAATAATTACATTCCAATGTACTGTGGGAATAACATACTGGCATACAGACATCCCAGGAACAAGATTCTGACAGAGCCTTCATGTGTTTCTTATTGCTTTACAGTTTGACCACAACATCACTTGCGATTTATGAAGTGATTCTGACAGTAGCTCAATTTCATCAGTGCAATCCAAAAAGTCTTGGCTGTATGCAAGTCCATTGAGTAATTACAGAGAGAAAGACAACACAAAGCATTTTAATCATGTCTTGGCTTGAAACGTTCTTTCACTAGTAAGCAAGTTGCTCTTTCTTTATCAGGTTTTACCTGCTAGCCCATTTGGACCATTAGTTCACTATGGCCTTGATGCAAAAACAATTATAGTTCAATTAAACTAGGAAAGGAAAACAGTGGTGGTCATTCACATATTCAAAGCCAATGAGTTTATGCAGAGCTCAGTCTTTCAATACAAACTTGTACATAAAAAAAAACATGCATCATTTTGCCACAGTTGCCATTTTCAGTTTAAATGGTCTCTCCTTTGTCCAGAGGACAGACACAGTTTGAATGAGGGGGGAGTCCTTCTGTGACAGTTGGGCAGACACCAGCACCCCCTCTATGCCAGGACTCCCCCAGTCTTCTCCATCTGGCACACCAGTGGGAAGATGAAGCGCCAGAACGGCATCTTCCCGTTCTCCCGCATGCTGCTTCCTCTTGTCCTCGTGATACAGTCTGGACCGCCCTCAGTAGGACTCCAAAAAAAAAAAAAAAATTATTTCCATCAAAACCTACAAACCCTTTAAAACAGCTTAAAACAACACCTAGCTCCCTTCAACGCTACTGAAGCAGTTGCTGTATGCTTTGTGGAATATTTTTGCCTATAATGGCTGACAAAAAAACGGACTTGTTTTCAGCATTCAGTCAGGATGAATTGAGAATATTCCACAGTTCACTCCAGAGTGACTATCCAGAGAAAGGAGAAAGTGCCAGCGGGGGTATTTTTTGCTGAGCAAAAAAAACAATGTTCACTAAATTCAAAACAGACACAGATTTGTTTCAGCCCAGCTGGTCAGTGCTGACCTTTTGATTTGAAGCTTGGAGTCTGCAATTATGCCCAATTACTACGCTAAACCATACTTACATCGTGAATACCAATTGATTAATCAAGCAAACACCACAATAACTCCGGGTCTGAACAACAACAGTAAGGCGTGCAGTTTGAAGGTATTTGATTACAATTTTCTTGTCGATTCCGATTTGTGTGACCTGCCGATACTGATTTTTGCCAATTCCGATTTTCTTTCAAAGAACTATAGCCTACTTGACAGCATATACAACAAAAATCTACTTTTTTTTTTTTTTTCAAGAATATCGCCCAATACCAGACCCTGGCAGTTGATCGGTGCATCACTAGACTGGATTTATCATTCCTACCTGGAGTCAGTTACACTTTATTGTAAGCTGATATAGTTACATTGTACTTACTCAAATAAGTACTGAGTAATATTAATTAACCACATGACATGTACTTACTATAGAGTTACGGTTAGGGTTTGATATAGGGTTAGTTTGTTGTAATTATGCATAATTAACTTTTATTACTATAGTAAGTACATGTAGCAACGTGTAACTGCGTCACCTTAAAATAAGGCCATCCTTAAAAATATTCTTGTTTGCCGTAACCCGACCGACCCTGTCAATTTAGTACCGACCCAATTATTTCTTTTTTTTCCCTTTTAGTCCGACCGACTTGCCGGTTGTAAACTTGCGTTAAGACCGACCGATTTTTTTTTAACTCTTAAAACAACTAATACAAATGCAATAAAATAATATTAGTTATTAAGTATTGTGAATATAAATTGCCTAGACCTACATACAAACATAAGCTACGTTCTTTCTTTTAAATAAAAACCCGTGGCGCGTCATCTATGATTATGTTTAACGTTACACCATTGGTTAACGCATCACACTACAGCCTGCAAGCTAAGTTCGCTTCGTTTCATTCACTGTCAATGGTTCGCGCTTGGTAATGATGGCTGCGGCTTTACTCTAAAGATTATTTCATTTTTATATGTTGTTGAATATGGTTTATTAAAAAATAAACATGCGAGAGCGTGTTATAGGCTATATGTCATGTTTTAGTCAGATATGACGACGCTACTGCAACACACTCGCCGCAGATGAGAAGCTGCATCAACGTGCAAACTATCGCAAATCAAAGTGAAAGTAAGTCGCAGACGCCTAACACACAATCATCTTCATTAATGTAAAGAAACGAAATGATCTTACCAGGGCTGTTTCCGCTTTCTCTTATTGCGGGCTTTGATTCAGAAATTTTAGCTAATGATCAATAAAATAATGTATCTCGTGGCTTTCGGTGACGTGCACTCCATTAAATCTGCATATAGCGGGAATTGAGATCGGATTTATATCAGCAAAAAAACAACAACACACATTTATGTAACCAGGTGTAAATGGAATCGTTTTGATAAATCAGATTGGAATCCGATCTGAGAAAACGCATGAAGTGGCCTGGTGTAAACAGCCCCTAGACATAGGTGAAAAATGTATCCCGACCCGACCCCGATTTTTTTTTTTAAAAATTAAAAAAATAAACTTTTTTATATTATTTTTTTTATATATAAAAAAATATAGACCTACCTACCGCCCCTTTTTTTCTTCTTTTTTGCTGTTACTGCAAACCAAAATATTTTTAAGGATGGCCTAAAGTGAACCCAAATTGACCCGGCTCATATCTAGAGACAAGAATTTCAAAGACTTGCGGGTGGGTTCTTTCGAATTAAAAAAATTCGAAAAGAAAATTCAATAAAAATAATGGCAACCCTAGCAACTGAAAGACATGACATAAAATGCTCTTGGAAGGTTGGTACCAATATTATAATAAATGTTGCTTATAAATCATTCTAAAAAAAAATTTATTTTAATGAATAGCCTAAATACAATTAATATATTAATTAAAAAAAAAGCACAATTAAGATGCAAACTACAATCAGTTCTTTTTATTGAAGAGCATACAGCTCTTGAAACTTCAGGAACCTTCACAAAACAAATCATGGTTAATGTAATGTCAATACAATCTGAAAACAAGCAGCTTTGTCATTATTATAGCTGAAATCAAGAGTATTGGGGGGAATATTGAGGCAAAAAGTTTAAGAACCACTGGTCTAGAATATCCAAACTATCAACAGGGTAAAACCCTTTTAACTAAAAGGCAGGACTTTCCATTCCCACAGCCACCATATGATTTTTCCCTTTCATATTTCCACAGTAGAACATCTCCTCCCACTTAAATGTTTCTGTCCTATTTGACAAAACTGTTCACTATTTAACGAACACTATCTTAACTCCGCTGCCACACTTACACTAAAAACACAAACAAGCACTGCAATCCAAACCACTGTTTGACAGTCAACCCACCCAACCACAACAACTGCACATCCCAGTTCTCTAAACAGAGCTGCAAAAGAGCCTCCCTTATCAATATTCAAAGGAGCCCACAGCAAATTGTTTAATTGTTAAACACACAAGGCCATAAATGCTGCATAAACATTAAGGAATCCTACCTATCCGTACTGCGCCTCACAACTCCCTCTACATTCATCTTCCTGAGTGACAACGCACAGAACCACATGCATGTCAATATGACAAGCGGTCGGCTGACTTTATTGGATTATTATTGAAAATTGAGGTGACATAAAAGAGTAGCAAGAAGAGAATCAACAAAGACATAGAGGGAAAAGGTGCACGTATGTCTGCATGTTTGGATTAGGGTATGGAGGTGGAGGTCACCTTCACACGACTCGCTGGCAGTAATCGTACCTTGGACACGTCTTTCTGCCTAATAGAGCCACCACAGTGGTGACGGGGGCCCAGTGACTAACTCGCTAATCTAATAAATCACACGCAAAATCACAAACTGGACATGGCCTGTAGCGTCATCGGTGCACTGCAACGGCTAGGGATGGGCAGCAGGAGCAGAATCCTATTAAGGTAGGAATAAGATCAAGAGATGCACCAATATTACAGTTCTGGATGATACATTAGGTATGTTATAACAGATAAATCACAAAAATAAAAGTAATACTTTGTCACAAACAAATCAATTTTAAATTTGAGCATCACAACATTATAACGTACAGTGTGAAAAATGAATGAATATTCATATTAAGATATATTTAGGCTAACAGTGTTTTATTTGTGCTTTAAAAGTAAAAAATAAGGTAAAATGAGCTTGCACAATTAAATATAGGCTACTGGCTAAATATCCAATAACATCTTGATAGGGGTTAACAGATTGTTGTTGATCCGTAATCCGTACAGACGAGGCCCCACGGTTCGGCACATTTGAATCGCGGATTAATTGCAAAGTTTAAAAATCAGAGTGAAAGTTTATCATATAATCAAACTGCAAACAATAGCACAAATAAACAACAGAACAAAATAGACTAAATAAACAGTGCTTTTCAAGAAGGTCTAACAGTAGTTTTCAAGTAGGCCTACAGCAATTTAATAAAGTAATCAAATGTAAAATTACACTGCATAGTCTTCACAGTATAAATTACATTTATTATTTAATAGATTTATCCATATTTAAGTTATGAAAGTTATTCAGTCAAGTTACTCCTTTTCTTTGTCTTTTGTTGTTTGATTAACAACATAGCCTACAGGAATATTAGGCTGCTGTCACTTAAGACCCAATGCAAAGATCCAATTTGATTTACAACATTAGGCTATTCATACACTTCTACCAAAATACATGAAAGTAGCTAAGTGGCCGGTGAAGTGGAGGAAAAATAGAGTAAACGCTATAGTTACGTACACAATGTGTATCTGATATGAATAAAACACCTTCCACTGCTTCCATAGACATCAGTGTGTATTTTACAAGCTATAGCCTAAATGTCTTGCTTTGCTAGTGCTTGTGTATTTAAATGTCTGAAACCTAAAATAAACATTATGTGGTTGAAATCACTGAGACACAGCTTTTTGTACACACGCTTCTCTACCGGTCAATATTCCTATACTGTCATACCGTCAAGCCATAGCATGAGACATTAAAGGGGTCATATTTTAGTTGTACTGTGTCAACCATTGAATAACGGTAATATCAAACTCTGTAGGAATGTAAGCACCAATATAAACAAGCGTCAAAAGAATAGGCTTTCACCTGTAAACAAGCTGGAAATAAATATCAGGGCAGGTTTTCAAAAGAACAGCTTGCACAGTAAGGCCTCTTTCTTTGCTCAAATACGGTTGAAAATAAATCAGGGCAGAGCAATTACCTCTCAGCATAAACCATCAAAGCTGTAACTAAGCAAATAATGTAAAACTGAAAAGATGGGGGGCACATCAAAATAGCCTTATTCGCTGTTCTTAAGGGTCTGGGCAATTTCTTGGCAAAAGTCTGTTTCCACTTTTCGTTAAATGGAGATGTCCCATAAAACTGTGGTGTAAATGGTTTTAATGCCACCAGCAGGCCCACTAATGGAGAACCTGTTTTCAATCAGCAGCCAAATTACTGCAGAATTAGCTTCCAGACACTAAGCTACTTCTCAGTTCTCTAAACACAGAAGAGTCTGAGAAATATGTAAACTTAGCAATTTCAATGACAGCGACTTGGGTACTACAGCAAACACAATGGCTGACATCCAACTGGCATTCGTAGGGTTATATAGGGTTCCAAAAAGTGAGCAACTGAACCCATACACGAAACGCCGAGCGACAAGGCCATCAGTGAAGTGTACATGATAGTCACTTTAAAGGAATAGGCTAGTTCACTCAAAAATGAAAATTCTGTCATAATTTACTCACTCTCATGTCATTCCAAATCGGTATTCCAAAGCATTTAAGCAAGTATTTAAGATCAATGCCTCGCTATTCATTTTGAAACCTGACATAATTTTTGAAAGCCTTGAATTGTTACTTGTTTGATGGCTTTTACCAAACATCACACGGAGACACACAGTATGGAAGTTAAAGGCAATAAGATAAAAGTTTTACTTCCAAAATACAAATATTTTAAGTTATAGGCTAAGCATTCATTTTGACATCATTATAACAACAACAAACATAATACAGAGACATTACTGTTTTTTTAAAGAGAAAACAAAATCATTTTTATTTTTAGAATGAATCTTTAAAATGATTTTCTAGAATATGTTTTAATTGTTTCAGGTCTATAGTAACAGTACTCAAAAAAGGATATTTTTTCAGCTTCATAGAAATTACATTTTTCCAGGTAATATTCTGCACATATACTTCCATTTCTAATAGTATAAATGGGTATTAGCCCACATTACAATAACGGTAGTTGTCTTTATATACAAGGGGGTCAGGTTGTTTTTAAAAAAAAGGGGGGCAAAAAAAAAAAAAAAAAAAAAAAAAACACATATTTGGAAATCTGTGGCAACAATATTTGAAAAATCCTGCTTTAGAGTAAAAAATAAACCCCTGTGTAGAAGGACAAAAAGAAAGACCGTTTCAACGATCCGCAAAAACAATTAAAAGCGCCGTATTGTATTGTATGTCAGGCGATGTCACTTTGTAAAGAAACACTACGCGCCTGTAGACGGAACTGGTAATATGCATGCGCATGACGTCACCGTTTTCACAAATTCGCATTTTTGTAGTTTACACATTTTCAAAGGTTTGCATTTTCAGGCCCCCAAAACACCATTGTCATGTAAATGAACGGCCAGAACGCATACAAAAATGTTTTCAGTTTTTAGTTGAAAACGTTGTCGTGTAAACAGCCCCTAAGTCTAGTCAAAGCTTTGTCTTTTATTCAGGTTCTCATGACCTTCTAAGACTGAACAAAACTATAGCAAACAACGGATCTTCTAAAAACTTCTAAAACAAACAAAACAATTCGACCACACTGACTGTGCCACAGGACTCCTTAAAAAAAAAAGAAGAAGAAAAAAAGTGTTGACTAGGCTGAATTGTTTAAATAAATAAAAAATGCATGTTCCCATGCCAGAGCCCAATGTACCACTGAGAAGTCCAAGAGACTTTCAGTTCCCAGATATGAGTCCTATAAATGTTGATCCCCGACACCACAACCGATGCACTACAGAAATAAAATCTCTCATTAGAGCCCAGGCCCTGAAATTACCCAAATTCAGCGCACATGGAAATCATAAGACAGCGTCAGCAAGGGGGAAGTTTGCACCAAGTGGCTTTTCAGCATGTGGCAACAGAGGGCCGGGCATTTCGAACGTGCCAATTAGTTCCCTCTGCCAGAATGAAGTAGGTAAGAGGGTGAAAGAGGAAGACACCAAATTATACTGACACAAACAAAACAGCTAGAAATACTAAGATCCACTAAACAACTGTAAAGGCCATCTCCAATGGTTTTATGCTCAATTAATGACAGCTGCTATGAAAGGTACATTATCCAGAATCCAGAAAATCCTTTTCAGGCACAATGCTTTAATTATATTTTATTTTAGCAGGTCACAATGATCGGATGCATCTGAAATTCGTCCAATGATTCAGCAAATCAACAAATTAGTGCCTGTGATCCAATCACAATGTGATATTATCAGTTCATCTTAATGCCAGTCAAAATATAGACCACAAATTTTCTCCAGCAAGCCGTTAGCCTCAGGAGTCGTTCTGTCTTCATGAACAAAACCAGAACTGACAGAATATTAAACTAATTACATGAACTGAACGTACAGTAGTACCAGAAGATTGCACAGGGTCAAGAAAATGATGTTGTCCCTGGTCAAATTATTTCAGACTTCTGATGCAATTGCACGAAACTTGCTCTTTAGCTTTTCCAGATCATTTGATATTACTGAGATGCTTCATGTGCACTCTGAAATTCCTAAAATATGCTCTTTTGTTTGTTTGTTTTTAATACATAAACCTCTGGATGGTTGAAACCCTTACCCGCAGTGTTCGCGTATGGTCATGTATAGGCTCCATTCTTAAAATAGGCTAACTCCTGACGGACAGAAATGCTGTGTAGAAGGACCTGGGAAAGGGCAACAAAACAGGCGTAACAAATAATGCATAATGTCTATAGCATAACAAGAGTGGTATTGTTCTGCTGGAGCCCCACTGCAAGAGTGATGTTAAAGGAACAGTTCACTCAAAAATTAAGTCTATCATCATTTATTCACTCTCATGTTGTTGTAAACCTGCAGGACTTCCTTTCTTCCACAACAGGAGCTGAAAGGCACAATGTCTTGACTGACCCACAAAAAAATATGCAGTGAAAGTGAATAGTAACTGTGAATGCCATTCTGCCAATCATCTCCCTCTGTTTTACACGAAAAAAAAGAAAAAGTCGTACGGTACAGGTACGAACAAAATTATGAGTAAATGACAGGATTTTAATGTCTGACTGATCAGCGTTTCGAGGCGCGTGAGCTTTACTTCTCATGTAAATCTCACTGAACATTTCTTTGAGGTCCCACCAAAAATATATCCAAAAACTGGTCAAAATAATACTTTCTAACAGAGCGGTGTGGATATAAGAGTTGGTTTGAACTGCACTGTAAAATATTATGATTTGGAAACGTAAAATAAAACTCATTGCGTTGTGCGATGTTTGATTATAAAGCCATTGGAAATACTGACCTCAGCAGACATCGACTTTAAAGGCAGCATACGGCTACGTTTTGGGTAAAAATGAAAAAGAAAAAGAAAAGACCAATATGTTTGTATAATGAGTGTGTTTCAAAATATGCACGGATCATTCACAGACGGAGGAATCTTTTTAAAAATGTACTAAATCTCCATGTACGTGTTTGGAATTAATTTCTTTACGCCTTTTTTATAATCACACCCGATTGAACCATTTCAAATATAGGCATAACAAAATAAAATAAAAACAAAACATTGGCACGATTGCACAACATTAATATATGGCATATTTCACATAAGCAAAAGCATCTTTGGAGAAGTGAGCTCGCTGATAGATGAATGTCCCGCGACACTTGCTCTGTACGTTAATGCATTTTACCAGAGAATATGCGCTGTGCATTATAGATTACCTGTGGTCAAGAGTTCAGCTTCATCATTGTCTAGTTCGTTTACATGACAGAACTAACGTTACATTGCGCCCTGCACTTGATCCTCATCAAACGCTTCTTAACAAGAAATTGGGACCACGAGGCACTAAAATGAGCGACAAAATATGGTCAGTCATTACTTATAACTTACTGTGCTAGGAGATGAACTCATTTGCACTTGCCCTTTGAGAAAACCACCCTAAATTAAAGATATGCAAGTTTTTTAATCGGTCGGTTAGCTAGTGCACTAGCTTAGCCGACGTCAACTCACCCGTTAGTTTCTCTCAAAGAATTACTAGAATTTCGCGACCACTCCAAACCTCGTGGCTGAGAAGCTTCTCTTTAATGCAAACAATAATCACCTTAAAAGTACAGCTTTACGCAAAACAAGTGTCATGAACAAGACGAGTGAATATAGAAACGCTTTGAACTCACCGTCTCTCCGTTCCGCCGCGGTTTGCATTTCTTTCCGTGCACGGCAACCGCTCGTTTCACCCGGTTCAGTTGGCCACGTACAAATCCACTTTTAAATCGACTGGAAAATTCTTTGATTCACAGAGTAACGACTCTTCCTCTACTAATGTGCCACGCGGCCGTTATAATCCCGTTATTGAGACTGGTTGCTATAACTACGGTAGAGTGTAAAAGCTTCTATTGTTGTGAATCCAGAGTTTGTGTCTCACGGACTTGTGCTCCAGAGCGGTCGGAGACACTGCTGCTGCTCTGCCGTCCCCTCTATCACGCTGTCGCTGTCTGTCTCTCTCTCTCTCTCTCTCTGCCTGCTTTACAGGTTGCTCGTGCGCATTTTCGGAAACATTCGAGACCATTCGGCCGCTCGCGAATCGGTTAGATTAGTCTCCGTTTAGATTAGTGTGGTTGCTGCTTTATGAGACAGAGGTATTTAGTGGGGTTTAACCTAAATAGAATACATTAATCAAAGAATATATGTAATACTTTTAATATATTATATTACACAACAATATCCATCAGCCCAGCCCAGACCTTTTACACAAAAACTCTTGATGAATATCAACAATCAGTTTATTGAAGTTGACCGTGGCCAAATTATTAATCGCATATTAAAACATACAATTAATTGAATGTTACATTATTTAACTTAAAAGTAACAACTAAAAAAATAAAGCATAATTAAATAATAAAGATTTAAATTAATTCGTCTTGAGACGAAAGTTGCTATCGTCTTCTTCCCCATTTGTGATGTCCGTGTAAACCGGAGCGGGATTTGATAGCGCTTCATCAGAGGAAAGATGAGGGCTGTGTTCAAAACCGCCTCCTATACCCTCTTTCACTATTCTTTACATTACTCCACTATAGTTCCCTTTAGGGACTGAATGAAACCGAGTGAGTGAATTTGGACGGTTTTGCATAGTTTGCGCTTGCTGGCAGCTCCAGTAGTAATGAAAAGATTATCTTGAACTCTGTCATGGAAACTAGCATGTATAAACCTAAATTAAACAATTTAATCATTAATTAAAAGGAATGTATACTTGTATGATATTACGCTGTAGCCACATTGGACCAGCGGTTTGGAAAATGGATGGATGGATGATTACCTGTGGGCGTCATCTTCTGGTGAGACCCGGGAATAAATTTGGCACAACCGCCACAGTGCATTATGGGTATCCTCTAGTCGTTGAGTGTACATCGGTTGTACACTCGTTATTGCGGTGCATTGTGGGATTGAATGAGTGCACTCGATAACATCCACTATGCTTTTCGGACAATGAATGGTTACAAATGGCTGTCCCCTAAAAAAGTGACCTATTTAAGGGTATAGGGGGTGATTTCAGACACAGCCGAGATGTCACTGCAAGACGGAGGGCAAGTTATTTTGATTAAATATTATGAGAGCACATAAAAAAAAAAAAAAAAAAAAAAAAGGGGGGTCCATTTAAAAAAATTTTTAAAAATGTCCATTGATAAATCATTTATAATAAAAACTATAAATACCGCAATATTCCATAAAATAAAATAAATAAAAATAAGAATTATCAATTTTGATTTCATGGTGTCTTTAAATATTTAATGATTCCCTGTATAATAACTATAAAATATATATATCCCTTAAATCCACACTATGGAGGTGGCGAGAATAATATTCCATTACATTAAAAGAAAGATTAACTTCCCATTACTTGATATAAAGAAACATATCATGTGCAACTGGATGCATTTAACCTTATTTTTGGCCAGATTTTGCTCTCAGATATTAATCTGTTCTCAGTTCTCAGTTGCCGAGTTCCAAATTCTGAAGTAGGAGAAAGTAAATAATGGATTTGACATTAGTCTGACACATTTCTGAAAGGAATCCATTACACGTTCTTTTAATTCAAGGCAGAGTAATCTCAGCGGGTTTTATAGTATCCATTTGTTGAAAAATGGGGTGCAAAAATATGACCAGTAAAATATATAATGTAGCTTGCAGAAAATGGAAGGAAACTCTTATTTTTCGTCGCTGAATTTTGTAGAGTAACTATCTTGGATCAACATGAAAAATGCATACAATTCTTGAGGAAAATACAGCCAAGGTCAAGTCTCAAGCAGGGGCTTGTACAGTGTGTGTCCTGTGTAGGCAGCATGCCAGCATATATTACAATGTGGCATCATCATACATATCTGTGCGTAAATGTCTGGCCAGCTTTATCATATAGCATAATGGTTTTAAAATAACAAAGCCGCATTTGCGTTTCAGCACTCCGGTCCGACTATGGGTGTGTTTTGGTGACCTTACAGAAATTCCCCAGCAGTAGCTGAACCATTATAAGCTCACTTAAAGGCTGGCTATGAAATGGAAAGCACAATCCTCTTGAGAGGTAAGGGCTTCCACACCTCGGGATTAAGATATCCTGTTGGTGATTTTGAAATGTGAAATATTAATCAATTCCATCTAGTGGGATTTGCTCCCCTGAGAAAGCCGTCGGTAGGATGGAGGATCCCTTTATCTAATAGTTTGGGACATTTTAAGAATAAAAACGATGTTAGTATAACCATGACAGTATACACACAGTTGCTGTTTTTAGACTTTCTGCTGCAAATGTTCTTCCTTGCTATGAATTTGAAGGCCGTCACTGGGTGCCAATTCAGAGTAATCATTTATTTTGTGGCAGCAACCTGCTGATATATCTTACTTGTTACATGACTACTTTTTGGTGAAGTGAGAAGCAAGAGACCACCGATTGATGACTGCCATTAAAATAACACAAATATGTAGAAAATACCCTACCCTGAACAACGGTCAGTTATACCATTTAACAACATTATAGTTATACAAAACATATTGACAGCAGAATGCTGTGATTGACCAATCAGAATCAAGTATTCCAGAGAGTGTTAGAAGAATATTGTAGTATTTTCTGTAGTTTGTTGATGGTGGCTAATTTAAAGCAACATGAGAGGACATATCAAGAACCAAGTGAATAATATTCTTTTACATAGAATTAAACATTTAAATCTACATTTCTATAAATAATAATAAAATGGCATTTTCTAGTTGAAGAGAAAATGTAATGCAAGAGCTTACGAAATGGAGAGCTAGAGAACATTACAGGCGAGGAGTAGTGGGCTAGAAAAAGTTGAAGAACATAGATATATATAGATATGGTGACTTTGATGGTGTGTATTGAAAAAAGAAATCAAAGCTAGAATGTCCCAGCAGTGAAGATGTCAGAAGAAAAGTGTAAGATGTGGCTGAGGTGGAAAGTCAGTCAGCTTCTCTCAATTGAGGAATGACAATGGAGTGGGAGGATCATCTTAACTGGCTGATTTTAAGGGAATGAAATGGAATTAAATTAAATGCAAGGTATGTATTACTTATTAATATATATGGAACAAGTACACTGTATATATAATGATATGTTATATATACTGTATATATGTTATATACTTTGGCAATCCAATATGGCGGATGGCAGCAAGAACGCACAGAGTGCTGCGAGTAAATCTCAAATAAAATCAGTGATTTACACAGCTACTGATGGCCTAGTCATAGTGGAGGATCAATTTTTTAACTTTCTTATTATCAAGATGAAAACCTTGAATCAGGATGATATCATTTTATTGGCTGTGAATCACTTTGGGTCAGAATGGATTGAGAACTCTAAGAAAGTTCTCTTTGATCTCTGTCCTAATTCCACTCAATGCTATGTAGCACATAAGGGACCGCAAAAGGACGTGAACGTCAAGAGTTGTCTGAAACTACTTAAAGAGGTCGGTGAAAACATCCCTCGTTTTCTGTCACATAATTTAGCAAACCAACCCAAAGGGAAGAAGCCTGGTGGTATTGTTGGAACCAGTGTTGTGTACTCGAGACTCGGACTCGGTCTCGAGACCATATTTTAATGGTCTCGGTCTTGTCATGGACTCGTGTGCATTTTGACTCGGAATTGACTCGTACTCGAACATATTAGGACTCGGACTTATTCCCGAGTCCACTCGAGTCCCATTCAAAATATTTCATGATTGTTACTGTATGTTAATATTTCTTTAAATTGTTGTTTGTTGAAACGTCCAATGATTGCTGACTTTCTTGTGCGCAACTGCGCATGACTTGAGACTAACGTTCGCGTAATAATTGTAATAAAATGACCTTTACACCACCTACTATGTGGCCTTTTTACCATTACAGTGTACATGATTCCATGTATATTTGATTTAATGTTTGAGTATGGTGCCAATTTTATTGTTACCACCAAATATTTTACATATTCTTGAAGATATCTTTAGGTCTGGTTTTTAGACCCAACCTTAGGTTATCCAACCTCTCTGGTCTCGGTCTCGACTCGACTCGACTCTCTCTGGTCTCGGTCTCGACTCGGACTCGACTCTCTTTGGTCTCGGTCTCGACTCGGACTCGAGTGAGCTGGTCTCGACTACAACACTGGTTGGAACATGTGCCGGGGGGGCGGGAATATACAAGCTGTGAAGACGAAGTTGGTGAGTGTTTTTGTCACAATTTTCGCCAGATTTAGACTCGGACACACTGGCTAATTATTTGAAGGCTAAACTCCAACGTGATTTGTCAAAAGATGGATACTACTCTGAACCGATATAGTTCCTTTAAAGTAACTGTTGAATGTGATAAGGTGGGCGATATGTATATGAGCTACAGCTCTGGCCAGATGGGGTGTTTGTACGCCGATTTTATGAGGCTCGCAAACCCAGGATAAATGCAGGCCCGGTAAATGTAGTAACATCTGGTGGTGCAAGAGGTGTATGTGCACCTGAGGCACGTGCACCTGCTGAAAGAATTTGTGAATATGATTTATGAAACTTAGAGTAGTATCATATAATTCACGTGGGCTTAACTTGGGACGCAGTGTTGGTGACAAAGTGCAACACATTATTGACAAGCTTCTGAGTATGCGGACATTGTATGTGTACAAGATACTTTTTTTTATCAAAACAAGATCTAGACAAATTTTATTTTGTTAATGAGGATTTTTATGGTGTGGGAGAATCTACATCAGATTTAAGTATGGGAACAGTATGTGGCAGAATACCATGGGCTGTGGCCATTTTTTGCATAAGTAGTATGATCCACTGTTAAGTGTGATTAGATTGGAGGTGGATTGGTGTATAGCAATTAAAGTGGAACATAATAAGAGTGCACTGTAAAAACTTATTGTTGAATTAAAACACTTTACACCCAAATGTCAAAAAAATACTCTAATCAATGAACAGCTCTAATAAAGCCCCATTCTTACAGATCATTAACTAAAAAAAGTTGGTTTAGGGTTTAGTTACCCTTTAACTTAAAAGTAAGTCACCTGGTTGCCTTAAAATTTTGAGTTCATTGAATTGAATTTTTTTTTTTTTTTTTTGGTTTAATAAATAAAAACAAAAAATATGTTATTTGAACATAATAAATAGAAACACAAAATATGTTATCTGAACCATATTAATTATCTAAGTTGATCTGACAAAAGATTAAAAGTTGTGATAACAAATTTTACAGTGTTTTTATCATTTTGAATGTGTATACTCCTTATGAATGCTGTCAAAATGAAGATGAATATAATCAATACGCTTGCTTTTTTAAGTTCTTTTATTAAGGAAAGTGTATATACATCTATATTTATAATAGTGGACATGAATGCCGATATATCTGATGATAACTCTTTGTTTGGTCAAAATTTTATTAAGTTCTGCAAAAATAGTAAGTTGGTTTTATCTAGCCAAAAATTGTTACCAATAGATAGTTATACATACATCAGTGAAGCAAGGAATACAACTTCTTGGATGGATCACTGTATATGCACAGCTGATGCACATGATTGTCTAGGGGAACTTGAGATATTGTATGACCTGGCCACAACAGACAATATACCTGTCTCTATGATGTTAAATGTTACCTGAGAAAAGCAATTATGATAATTAGCATAGTGGAAAAGTAGAGTGGGCAAGCCTTCCTGAAAATGAACTTTGGCAAAATAAACTATCAACAGAGAAGAGTTTAAGTAATATAGGTGTATCAACTGAGACTATTATGTGTGATAATGTTAATTGTAAGAATCAAAAACATATTAATGATTTGGATCTGATGTATGATGAAATGTGTTGTTTAAATAATGCCAGAGTCAAAAAGTAGTTAAAAGTAATCATTTTAGGGCTGGATGGAATGAATGTGTCTGAACTGCATTTGGAGGGTAGAGATGCTTTTAAAAACTGGGTTTTAACAGGGAAAGCTAGGAATGTCCCAGAATTTGAGAAAAAGAACTGGCAAATGCTAAGTTTAAATATGCTGTACAGTTTATTAAAAGAAATGAGGTAACCATGAGAGCAAACTCAATGGCCAAGAAATTTCTGCAAAATAATGTGTATGAATTTTGGAAAGAAGTTAAGATTGTGAATAATAATAAAGTACCGTTGCCAACTAGTATTGATGGGTTTGTTGGGGTTGAGAATATTGTTAAATCATGTAGAAAATATTATGGGGATATTTTTAATTGTGTGAGAGACACGAAATCGAAGCTAGTCATGTTCCAGTTGATGATGGTATGATTATTAATTCTGCTGAGGTCAGTCACGCTAGTGAAAAATTGGCATTAAATAAGGCATGTGGCCCTGATCTGATAGCAGCAGAACATCTGAAGTATGCTAGCCAAAACATTTTTGTGTTACTTGCTTTGTGTTTCACCGGTTTTTTAACACACGGTGCGTTACCTCAATCTATGTTAACAGTCTTATTAGTTCCAGTAAAATTTCGAGAATAGAAAATTATAGGCCAATTGCCTTAGCAAGCATAATTTCAAAAGTATTTGAGCATATCCTTATGGATAGGCTCAAAGAATATTTGATAATGGTTTTAAAAGAAAGCATGGAACTGATTTATGCATATTCATTAAAGGAAGTGGTTAGTAAGTATAATAGGCACAACTCTACTTTATGTATGTGTTTTTTAGATGCTTCTAATGCATTTGATCACATTTATCACACTAAGCTGTTTATAAAGGTACAAGACTGAGGGGTCCCCCCATATTTGATTAGGATTTTACATTATTGGTATATACAGCAATCCATACAAGTCAGGTGGGGTAGAAAGGTATCGGCACCCTTTTATATGACAAATGGGGTTCGGCAAGGTGGAACATTGTCACTCTTCTTTTTAATCTGTATGTGGATGATCTTTCTATTGAGTTAAATAAATGTAAGACCAGATGTTTAATAGGTGATAGTCTTATTAACTATATCTGATGTATGCTGATAATCTAGTTATTCTGTCCCCTTATAGTGCTGACTACAACACTTGCTTCGTATATGTTCAAGCTATGGTATGCAGTAGACTGTAAATGCAAACATGGTATTTAATTAAAAATAGTAAATTGACCTTAATCATTTTTTTTCAACCTGCTATTAACACTCACTTTTAGTAAGTCACTTGTACTTTGAGGTTGAAAAATCTTACCAGCTCAGTCTACTTGAGCTGGATTCATTTAGAAAAAGTAAGTTTATGACCTGTGGGCATGCGCAGATCAGTCTTCTCTACGCTAGACGGCGATATATGGCCACGCCAAGACCCGCCCTTGAATAGCTACTATTGGTTGAAGGAGAAAACCGTCATTTTAAGCCACCATTGTGGTGATAAGTGTTTTAGTTGGGCTCTTGACCCTTATATCATTAATTTTAGATTTTGTTTGGCTGCTGTACCTGAGTTATAACAGCCAGATGAACAAATAGAAAAGGTGATCTGATGGTGTTGGTTGTGTTATAACATAATTATTTCACAATCATTTGACCTGATTTGCTGAACTCATATAGAGCCCAATTTCTGAGTTAGGTTTACTTTATTAATTATAGCAGCTCTGTCCTTGTACAGCATAATATTTTTAGCCTTTTCAATGAAATCCAAATAATCAAATAAATAATAATAAAAAAAAAAACTTCAATTTATATATTTTTATGTAGGCACACACAGACATCAAGAATTAGCGTATGAATCTCAGCAATGGTGACAAACAGATCACCTCTGATCATAAGCTCATTATTTATTCATGCAGCAATGCTTGATGGGAGCCATGAATGAGTTTTGATTGGTTGCACCCAGAATGCACTGCAACATGCTCTATAATTGTCACCATGTTGAGATTCACAGGCTGATTCTTGATGTCAATGTGTCTAAAACTAAATAAAAAATTTACAAAAATTGTATAATGGAAACTTTTAAGAAATTCTAAATATTATGCTGTACAAGGACAGTGCTGCTATAATTAATAAAGTAAACCTAACTCAGAAATTGGTTTCTTTAATTTAAGTGAACTGAAAAATGAGTGAGCAGAACTAAAAGTGTTAAGTTGTAGGTATTTAGTAATTCTAAGTGGGGTTACATTTATATGAATGAATGAATGAATCCACACAAAATGAAAAAACTAAGTTAACACTAAGCATGGCTATTAAGTTACATGAACATAAAAAAACGTGCTAGTGGTACTACTTGATTTAGTACTGCACACTTAAAATAAACAAGCTTTTCTAACTCACTAATCTTAAGATTACTTTGCTTAATTTTTTTGAGGCAACGAGTTTGCATACTTTTTTTAAGGTCAACTAATTACATGATATTACATTTAATACTAAAAAGAGTGTGATTATGATTTTTAAAACTAAAGAGGACATTAAGCAAAACTTTCCCTCTTTTTATTAAGGTGACAAAGTGTTAAATGTGGTAAATGAAATAAAATACTTGGATCACATTATTAGAAATGATCTAAATGATGATGATAATGATGATGATGTGCAGCGCCAGTGCTGTAAGTTATATGGACAGGCAAATATACTGGCTCGAAAATATGGCGCATCTATGGTGTAGATATAGTAAAGCTAAAATGAGAAAGATTCAGGTGGAGCAGATGGAGCTCCAACTCCCAAGGTGGACAAGTCCAAGCCAAATGTTTTAGTGATGTTCCTACATTGCATGCTGTGTTAAGGAATTGTATGTATAATTTTATGTGTCGATTGGGTGACTCGAGAAATAAATTATTCTTAAATTATCCTATTAAGTGATACAAGGTATTCTTCCTGGTTCTGGAAGCACTGGAACTCAAGTTTGTATGTTCTTAAATAATGTTGGTGTATGTAAATATATGTTTGCATGTTATTCTTTTCTTTCTGTTTCTTTTACTTTGTGATATGGACCTAAGGGTCGGAATAAAGAATGAATTAAAAATGAGAAACAGTTTTTCATGAATATAATTTGGCACAATTATCCTTGCTAAGTTTGGCTTGCCTTACTCAACTCTTTTATTTGACAGCCTTGGCACAACCTCCTTCAGTATCATCATGGGGTCTGTTTAAGTAACTTCATCCGTTCTGTTCATGTTATCACTGTCAGACTTTCCTCCACATATAGGGTTGCAGGAGTCATTTCTTCTCCAGAAAGCCTTGAGGGAATCTGCTTTTTCATTTTCTTTCGTGGGAGCCATCAGCAAATGGATATTAGATGGTTAATTTTTAATTCCGCATTCGTGAAGTCATGTTTTTGATGGGTGGAGAGAACGCTAATGGGGCCAGATTGGGTATCATTGCGGATATCTGGGAACGACCCCTGGGACTGTTCTGTGGGTCTTGGCTGAGCTCCATTAACGTCTTGAAAAAGAGAAGATACTTGGAGACACGCTCTCCAGCTATTGACCCTCACTGGCAAAAGAAAGCCCATGTTAGCGGTTTATTGAGTGGACACTGTGTGTGGTTCATTAGAGAGGGAAGAATTAGGTGAAAATCTTCATTGTGAATGATTGAGATCATGAAAGCTAACAGAACAACTTTTAGCCCAAGAGCCACAAATAACATTAGGCATCTAACACCAAACCTCAACGCATACTTGACCAGAACAGCAAAGAGAAGTGCTCATTTCTGAAGCTATAGATTATGCACCGTGGGTTTGCTTTCTTTGAGTAGCTAAAATGATTTCCTGGCTTTCTGTGGCAATGAGTGTGATGATTGTTTTTATTGACTCAGATGTTCCATTAAGGGAGATTTAGCAGTTGCAAAGAGAAGCTGACAGCAGCTCTGTTGTTGTGATGTTCTGGTGCTGGACCTTTTGCCAGGGTCATTAGCAAGCCTTTATTACAGCTCCACACTAACTGTCCTACCACACGCACAATTACAAACACAAAACTCATTGCAGAATAGAAATGAATTCAGTTCTCACACTGACTGAGATTAAAGAGTAAAAACTTTGGACTGCAACAAAGTTGCAACATAAAATGAAAGGAAATGGGCTCCAAACCCAATTGACTACCATTTTATGGACAAAAATAAAATAAAATAAATCATTTTTTCTAAATATCTTCCACAGAAAAAGAAAGTCATACAAGTTTGGAACGATATTAGGGTGAGTAAATAATGACAGAATTTTCATATTCGAGTGAATTATCCCTTTTAATGGGTCCTATTATGCTTTTTTACATTTTCAACTTTTTTTCTTTTAATGTTGCTGTTTAAGGATAAAAAAGGTCTGCAAAGTTACAAAGCCTACTCCAAAGGGACTTATTCTCTATATTAGTAAGCACTGTTTCTAAACTCCCTGTAACGGCTCGATTGTAGTCTTGAGTTTTCTTCCGGGAATAAATATGAAAAGGGGGCGAGACCAGTGGTTGAGTTGCACTAGTAGTTTATTGAAACTCGTGGTTATGTTAAAGGGATAGTCCACCCAAAAATGAAACTTACCCCATGATTTACTCACCCTCAAGTCATCCTAGGTGTATATGACATTCTTCTTTCAGACGAATACAATCGGAGTTATATTAAAAAAATGTCCTGGCTCTTCCAAGCTTTATAATGTTCTGTTTTGAAGTTCATCAAAGTGCATCTATCCATCATAAAAGGATGATGGATAGATCACGTATACTACGCAAGTCGACTTGCACCATAAGAGTAACCCGTGACGCATGTATGACGTAGGATGTAGGAGTATTGTAGGTTTAGACGCCTCTCTGGGTTCTAAACAGGGCTGGGAAACAAACTCAAGTTCCTCCGACATTTCTCTTTAAAATTTTTCGTTTTTAGACTTCTAATTCGTGACTGGTGTTTTGTTTTGCTCTATCCTCTGCACTTCCGCATTCGTCATGTTGTGCGTCAGGTCAAGGGTTAGTCTTCCACCGTAAATCACTTTGTACGGCCGTCTGCTGGAAGCTAGTTATTTTAGTCGATAAAGTTTTAAATATGGATATTTTTCTTACACAAACACTCGTTTCAGAAGGCCTTTATTAACCCCCCAGAGCCGTGTGGAGCACTTTTATCATGGATGGATGCACTTTGATGGACTTCAATACAGAAACAGCCATTCACTGCCATTATAAAAGCTTGGAAGAGCCAAGACATTTTTAAAATAACTCAGATTGTATCTGTTTTAAAGAAGAATGTCATATATATCTAGGATGGCTTGAGGGTGAGTAAATCATGGGGTAATTTTCATTTTTGGGTGAACTAACCCTTTAAGAGGTGTTACATTTCCGAAACACACTCGAAGCGGTTGACCAATCACAACACACTGGTCCAGTCGACCAATCAGAGCACAATGCACTATTCAGAAAGCGGGGTCTTCATAGAGGCCGGAACTAAACAGAGTGTTACTGATAGACTGGGAAGAGAGGTGCTGCAATAATGTAAAATAATATTAAATTATTCGATTTTTATTCAAAGTGTTTTTTGTTTTGTTTTTACATTCAAGCATGAAACCCTATTCTAGTAGACCCTAAAAACAAAATCAAAACTTTGAAAAAGGGCATAATATATGACTCACAACCTAATGTGTTTTTTTTTTAGTTAAGCAGATTTTACTGGTTCGTATTACATTCATAGTTCAAATAATTTATTGTCTTAAAGGCACAAAATGCAGAACAGGCTTTGTGCAAAGTAATAAAATGAAGTAAAGTGGTCAGATCTGTAATTTTCAGCACACAATGAAATGCAATTGAGGCCAATGCCATTCCTGATATGGCCAGCAGACAATAATTGGTTCTTGTTTGTCAAATTTAACTTTGCCTGCAACCCTCAGATACACAAAGTGAAAATTGATTTTGCCAAATCAAGTTAAGCATTATTATTGGTTGTGGTTTATACTGCTGCACCAGGAATACAAGGATGACCAGTGTTTGAGGGCAGTGTTTTCTCACTACGGTTTCTTACATTCTTTGATTTTGTGTTTAAATGCCTTTCAAACTTTTGTGATATATTATTAAAAATATAGTATTATTAAAAATGTTGCTGTAATGTCACTGTTACATAACAT
Organism: Leuciscus waleckii; assembly: GCA_900092035.1. Taxonomy (NCBI): domain Eukaryota; kingdom Metazoa; phylum Chordata; class Actinopteri; order Cypriniformes; family Leuciscidae; genus Leuciscus; species Leuciscus waleckii. The sequence goes on from FLSR01000586.1 coordinate 41,280, forward strand.
GGTGTTTAGAAATACTCACCATGAGAAATAACTTTAGAAGGAAGACTTTAATCATCAAAGACTTAGGAACCAGAAAAACCACAGGCAAAAACCACAACCAAACATTTACAAGACCAACAATGAGGTAAGACAAGGTGCAGTATTCTTATAGTGCTGTTGATGAGAGTGATTGCTGACAGGTGCGGGTGATTTTGAATGACGTGCAGGTGGGAGCCAAGGAGGGTGATGGGAGATGTAGTGCAGAGGAGGTGACAAGGCTGGTAACCGTGACAGTCACAGAGGGTAACGTTATATAGATAAATCTACCTTAGAACATGTGCCAACTTCATAGTAATGTACTTAATTTGAATGGCTCTAAAGATTTTATGTGGTGTAACCATCACCATTTTATTTTTGCATATTACCTTGCCAAATAAGTAGCCTACAGGCCATGACTTTAGAAAAGTTGTGAAATTACTTCATAGCTTTTTGGTAATGTAAACCTAATGAGAAATGTGTATTTTCTCAGAAACATATAAGATATATTCATCATTTTTACGTGGTGTCTGTGAAAATGCTGGCAGGGCAAATACAATTCGGAGCTACTGGCCAGCAAAAAAAAAAGGATATATTATATATTGTTGAGGCCTGACATATCAGAGAAAAAGTATAGAGATTTAAAAGCAGTCACAGACAAAAGCACTAATCAGCTTCCACCTGTCCATGATATTCGTTGGCTCACTAGGGGCTTACGGAGCTTGTCCAGCTTTCACCCGAATGAGTATATGATTAGTATCCCTTTCAGATCTCCATCCCATGTCCCTCACCCTCTCTCCACAGATCATTACAGTAATAGGGCAGGCTCTATTACCCCAGCACGGTCTAAGGCAGGTCCCCGAGAGGTGGGACCTGTACGATGGCTTTAATTTCACGCTTTGCTAATGTCCTTCATCTCCCCGTGTCCTGCTCCATGCCCTCTGCGAGTAAAGCTAGGATCACATCCTGTGCACAGTTGCTGATTGACCATGCCTTGGGGAAACTCCCCCTCGCTCTCACATAACAAGGAGATAGATAAGTCGGACACACACAAGTTCCCACGTGGGAATGTGAGTTTTATTCAATCACACAAAATGAAAATTCATTTCAAACATCATCCAAAGGATGAGAACTCAGGCTTGAATTGATAGAACAGTTACAGTTTGTATCACATGTATACAAGTGCTGAGAAAGCCTCCGGAGCTGAAATTCAGATATGGTAATGGGCATTTCGTTTCCGACAACCGCTGTAACCGGTAGACCAATCGCAACAGACTGAACCATCTGACCAATCAGAGCAGAGTAGACTTTCAAAAAGGAGGGGTTTAGAGAGACACTGTGAGAAAAGAGATGATGCTGCAATGGATATTATGAGAACATTAATGCATGTAAACCTATTTTAGGAGACCTCCAAAACAAAATTAGGAATCTTTAAAATAGCTTGATAGGGGCAATCTAAACATAACATTTCAGGAAACTTGTAAAAACGTTTCAATCACCTGGGTTGTCTTGCCTTAAATGTTTTGGTGCTGGAAAGAAAATTGCACATCAGTGATGTTACTATCTTACACCCAGACCAGCCTTCACAACCGTCTAGAGCAAACACTATATGTGAAACAATGTGTGCTCTTCTCTGCAGTCAAAGCAGCGGCCACGTTGCTCTGACCTTTCTGTGTAACCATGGTTTCTGGAAGAACAAAGAATCCTTGATGGAAAAATCTTAACACTCCATCTTGCTCTCCATTTGAGACGCAAATGTCTTATTTCTCTTTTGGCTTCTTTCTCTCCTCCTTGCCAAACTGTTTAGGGACTATTGTAACATTTCAGGCCTCCAGACCAAATATGTGAGGAAAAAATGTAGAACAAAAGGCTGGGAAATGGAATGGAGGCCCTCTGACAAGAAAAGAAAAGGAGTCTTCGTGGTGTGCTGGGGGTCTTGTTTCCCAGACAAGTAAACGGGTAACCAAATCTCTTTGTGGGTGAAGTCAGGGGGTCTCCAGTGTGACTCATTGATCTGCAATCTGCAAGACAGAAAGAAGAGAACAGAAGCCTGGCCCGACACACATGGGAGACTTATCACAGGCCTGCAGATGGTCCATTTCCAAATCAACCAGTCGATGCCTTACACACTTCGATTTTCCCATTTCACAGGAACACAAATGTTAATGTTGGAGTTGCCAGTAATTATCACAATGCCAGACTTAAAGATGTGCTTAAATGCCAGTGCTGTGGATAATGTAAAAAGTAACCTTAAATATCACACATAAATTACTTTTTCAAGTGCTTTGTATTTACATGATTTAATCATGTATGTCGGTGCAACACTAATGCAATTAAAAAAAACATTATTTTTTGGTTAAACAGTTACATAATGGAAAAAAGTAATTTTAAGCTACCCAATTAAGAAGTATCCCCAACATGATTCATTTCCTAAACTGTTTTTATCTAGCTACGTAGTTATATTAGGCCAAAAAAAAAAAAAAACTATACTAGATAACTAGCAATTCAGCATACTAAATGCAAAATAGCCATTGCTCATAGATTAACACAACTAATAACATACTATTCATGTAACTGACCTCAACCTCAGTGTTCCTGTTGCTCAAAAAATAGAGCATGGCACTATAAACACCAAGATAATGGGTTAGATTTTCAAGATATGAAAAAATGTGTACCTGTGTAATGTAACATGCTATAGATAAAAGTGTCTACCCAAGTAAAAGCTCCACTCTTCACCACAATAGTCACTCCAACATTACATAACTGAATATGAAAAACTACCAAGATCTATTAATCTTTCTCAAAACCATTAATAGATTTCTGTCATGATAACTCTCAGGAGATTGGTATGGTAATAGAGATTGGCATGGTATGAATTAACCCTGTAGCAGATCTAGAGAGGAGAGTACTGAAAACACGCTGCAGACTGTTAACAGTAAACAATCCAAGTATTTGAATGATTGAGCAGCAAGCTCATTGGCCACTGATGCAACAGCAACCAATCAGCTGTGATGTAGATAAAGACATGATGCTACCAATAAGTTAAAGACCTATCAGCCTGCTCAATTTAGAGTTTCATGCCAGAACCATGTAATTCTGAAATCAACACCTAAATTTTGTGAATATTTGACAGATGTCTGTTCTGTAAATAAAATTGTGTTGTATTCATGGGTTTCATCCGGTCCCTTTCCACAGGTGTATAAAATCAAGCACCTAGATTATGAATGCAGACTGCATTGTGCTTGATTAATACACCTGTGGAAAGGGACCGGATGAAATCCATGAATATAGTTCTGGCTGTGTAAATTGGAGAAAAAACAAAGTGGATCGGACCGATCTACGGATCGCCAAAACACTCTTGTAGCCAATCAGCAGCAACCAGAAGTGTATACACTCATGATGGGGGAGGAGCGAGAGTGAGCAAGCGGGACATTTGTAAAAAGACTGTAGAAAGAGAGATGGCTAAAAAACAGTACCAAAAAGGTCAGAGGAATATAATTGGAAGAAGAATAAGCTTTCCAGCGCTGGAGAGACGAGGTTCCTTTGTTTCTGTCAGGACCACTATCGTCAAATACGATTGACAATTAGCATACAGTTAGGATTGGCAGTATGGTTCTGTTATGGGCAAGAACTACATGCACATCCATGCAGCCATCTATAATCATGGATAAGAGCAGGGAGAGCATTAATAACCCCTCTTAGGGTAAACAGAACAGAACCAACATGAATGTATTGCAGATATCATTAATTAAAGATTTTAAAGTACAACAATTCGAGAATTTATTCTGATTCAAAGAGCACTCAGAAGGCCAAATCCTGACTGATGAGGGAAGAGCTGGGGATGGAGGAGGGTAATTAGCTCCTGAGAAATGTGATAGCTGTTGATAATACTGAAGAAGCTTATATATGAATACAGTGATAGGCGTCGTATTCCTATAGGTAGACGTGGATCAGCTGAGAGTCAGCAGATGTGAGCTTGACAAACGTGGCCTGCCAGAACTGATACGTGATTTCTGCTCGATACATGAGTAACATTGGTTTTTATATTTCACGAACCAATTTATGCTGTTGTTGTTATTGAATCACAGCCGATTCATGATTATTTGCACCAGTTGTTAGTGGTTGCCTGTGTTGCACAGTGTGTTTGCTATTTTAGGGGGTGGAGCAATGATGGGAGGGGTGGTTTGTTTGGGTGTCAATTTCAAATATCAACAGTGCTTCTCAGAAGTTGCTTACTGCATCTTTAATTGAAGCTTGATGTGAACATTTATTGAAACTATATCCTCTGCCAAGTTTCTCGACACAAGTGGTTGAAGCAAAGTTGCATTTTACAGACTTAAGTTGAGAATCTTGCTGCATTAAATGTAGGTAACAAGTTAACTGAGGTTCGGGAGCAAGGCCACGCCTCAACTAATCAACTCGTTTCCCGTATGTATAAATACACTGAACCCACCTTCACTGCACCGTTCGTCTCAGTTTCTCGACCCCAACCACCCCTCCCCTTTCAACTCATCCATCCATCCATTCATCCCACTTAAAATATCGAACTTTTTTTCTTTACTTCCACAGGCTGCATCCAGGGGGTCTTCAAGTAACCAAAGCTTACTACCTACCGAGACGAAGCCCCCACTCTGAGTCTCCATGGACTAGACTCCCTGATCAGCCAGACAGAGAACTAGGGGTGGGCGATATGGTAAAAATATCATATCACGATTTTTTTCAGGAAAATCACGATTAACGATTTTATCACGATTCTTTTTTATGTTGGTTTTACTATTTTGTGACTGAGCATTACAGCCAAACTAATGTCCATATTTTAAAAACAAAGCCTTAGGTAACAAAATATAAAATAAAAAAGAATGGCAGACGGGGTGAAGATAAAAAATATTTGTCATTATTTTCTTTGTTATTAAATATTAAGATCAAAGATACACATTACACACACAACTTTATATACAAATTAAATAAACAGTGCTTTGTTTTCAGCTACAGGTGTATTTAACAGTAGCATTGAAGAAAGTAATTAAATGAACAAATATGAAAATAAAACATATAACATAAATTATAAATTGATCTTATTAAAGCTACTATTAAAGTTATCAGTCAAGAGCAGTGAGTGATTTTCTCTTTGCATTTTGTTGTTTTATTAACAATAAAGGGATAGTTCTCCTAAAAATTCAAAATGTCATAATTTACTCTCTCAAGTTGTTTTAAACTCGAATAAGTTTCTTTCTTCTGTTGAAAATAAAAGTTATTTGGAAGAATGTGACTTCCATAGTATATTTTTCTCCTATGGAAGTCAATGGGGACCAGCTACTGTTTGTATAGCCACATTCTTCAAAATATTAATATCAGAACAATATTAGAAGGAAATTAATACAGGCTTGGAACAACATTACGATTAATCGCATTTAATGGCACATTTTTTTATTTGTTCTAAATGTACCTTAAATTAATACTTTTCAAGTTTGTAATACTCTAATCAATGTGGGCATGGATAAATATAGATGCTTTATGCAAATGTATGTTTATTATTGAAACCATAGTCAATATAGAGCATGAAGACGAGACATGTTTCAAAGGTCATAGATGTTTTTCAAAGAACTTGTTCATGTCTATTAGACACATGTAGAAAGAACAAAGAAATACCAGGTTCCCATTACTTCTCTTTCTTTGCACTGAGCAATTAATGCATTTTTGCATGACAGGGCAGCTCTTCTGAAAATGCTAAATGTACATTTATTATTTATTATTACATTGTAGTTTGTCTCTCTCTGTGCCCATTTTGATGAAGCTAAATTCTCAATAAAACTGTTTTCATTGGTATATTTTACTGTTTCTGTTGTCAAACAACGGAATGAATATGAAATGGTGACTGAAACGCGACCCATTAAGACATAACCAGCTCTCCCTTCCAAGACGTTAATCTGCACAAAAATCCTGATAATCGAGCCGTCGTCTGATGAAATCAAATACATATAAGATAAACACAATATCTGTTTTGCGATTTCGGCTATACTTGCATGTAAAATTAGAGAAGCAACATCATATCTGTGTTTAACTGAATTAAAGCGCTGCTCGTCTCTCCAGCGGGAGACGGAGAGAGCGAGCGAGCGAGCGAGAGAGAGAGAGGCGCGCGCGCGTGCTGAGAGAGCAGTACCGGCGGTACCGGTAGATTCTCAGAAACTAAATAAGGTTTGGGCGCTTTGTTGAAGGGAAAAAAATCGCTAAATGGGTCTGCAATGTCGCTAAGTTGGCAACACTGTGTATCTCCATTTCTACAACTAGGTTTTGGGCCACGGGTCAAACAGAAAATACGCGCTGCGTTAATCGAGCGTTAAAAAAAATAGTGCCGTTAATATCATTGTGCGTTAACGTGTTATTAACGCGCTAACTTTGACAGCCCTAATATATATATATGTATATATGTTTATACACACATGTATGTGTGTGTGTGTATATATCTGTGTGTGTGTATACATGTGTATATATATGTAAGTATGTATGTATAGCGCTTTTTACAATACAGATTTAATGTGAATTTTACATAAAACTTTGCTATTTTTAATAAACCTGTATATAAATATTAGGGGTGTAACGCTACATGTATTCGTATTGAACCGTTTGGTACGAGGCTTTCGGTTCGGTTTTCGGTACGCATTTTCAAACCGAACGGTTCGTTGGACCATTTTTCCTGCCGACCAAAATTTCGTTGGCACGTTCAAATGTAGGCACGTTGCGCGTGGCAAGCGCGCTCATAATGTAAGAGACGCCGGCGCGAACACAACATTGCCCAACATCAAATGGCAAACGTAATGCAAACGGAACGAAACTGCTCGTTATTGTGTGGTTGAAGGACCGTTTATCAGTTTGGACCAGTGCAGCGCGAGCCGATCGTGATCATGTGACACAGCGCTAATAAGAGATCCTGTAAAGAAAGCATTTGAATTCGCCACAGAAGTAATAACATCGCTGCGAGATGTAGTGAGAAACATTCTCATTTCTCTGTTATTAACGGGTCAAACAGCGCTGACGTGGAAACCTGGAAGAAACATTGTGCCATTCAATGAACTATCCAGTGTCCACAGATCAGCAACATTTACCATGGATTTACTGTAGTAACACTAACTGCAACCATGGAAGTTTGGCAGGAATAGTAGGCTATAATGCTTCAAGTACATTACGTCGGTTTTATTTTGACATTATGAATACAATTGTTGCCCTCAAATGTTAATCTGAACTAAAATTACTACAATATTACATTTCATTTTTTCCAAGGAGCTGTTTTGTTTTATATGCTCCTAAGAAGAGTCAATTATAGCTCTAGAATTGCTCAAAGTAAAAAATATCATACTTTATGATGTTAGTTTTAATAAAAAAAAAAAAGAAGAAATAAAATTTAAATCAAGGAAATTTCTCTGGCATTTATTTCTTTTTGCCGTATCAAAAACGTACCGAACCGTATCGAACCGAACCGTGACACAAGTGTATCGTATCGAACCGAACCGTGAATTTTGTGAGTTGTTACACCCCTAATAAATATCATTACTAATTTTGGTAAATACATTTTAGAAAAGCCACATTTCCCCCCCAAAATTGCACAACTGTAGAGTAAAACACTAATTTAAAAAAGTGATTAAAAAATGCTTCTAAAAACTGACATGATTGTTACAAAATCACACTGTCTGGGGCCTCTGGAGAACTCAGAAAAACTGCTAGCATAAAGTTTAAGGTAAAAATAACTGCCATTAAATTATAGTATCTTACTACAATGCAATTTGATAAACTGTTCATTCACTACATCATTTTACCTCTGTCTTTATCCCCTTTTATCCTCTTCTCTTCTTTTTGGCACTGTATCTATCGCAGACTATAATGCTAATTTATGTGTCATGTAAATTCGGCCATCCGTCACAATCAGGTAACTTTCACCGTGTCTAGACCTGGCGCGAGCTGCCAGGCCCGTTTCTACAGGGGAGCCTGAGTGTGTTAAGCGCCCTCAAACAAAAGCAATGCTGTCTACATCAGCGAGGGGCGACGCTACACAACAAATTACTAACAACTGATCGAGCGCGCTCTGTTTCTGACGCATTTCAAGCACTCGCTGGGCGGGGTAAGATTGATGACCGGTTGTGACTAGGGATGGGTATCGTTAAGGTTTTAACGGTATTACTACTCTTACCGATACTCCTATCGGTTTTTTTGTTATATTAAAAAAAAGGGGGAAAAATTATTTAGAACATAATTAATATTGCTTTATATTTTTAAATGTAAAATAAATATCTATAGCAAAAGAAAAAGCAATGCTTTAACAAAACAAATAAAACATGTATGTTATGCAGAAGGGTGCTGGCTTTTGTGTTTTATATAGACAGACAGGACAGACAAGTACAAACACATGGTCAAAAAAAAAAAAAGAAAAAGTGCCTTTTGTTGTTTGATTCACATTAATGGAGCAATCGTCAGCAGGTTTATTAGACTGCTGCCTCTTTAAGACCAAATGCAGATCTAATCATTATTAAGCCTCATATTTTCTCCCAACTATTTACGCCGATTTAAGACATAAACTGTATTTAAGTGAATAAACTGTTTAAGTGAATCTCCAAGACGGCCATTTTGACATATTTGATCGTTTAGATGCGCACACGAAGCCCAAAATATGCGTTGCTTGTCTCGTTGCGGTGTGTTTCGGAGCGTGCGCCGCATTTTGGAACAGCGTCAATTTTGGTAGGCTACTTTTAATAGCCTTTTATTATCAAACGCGTCCCGCAGTTTAGCATCAGTATAGACTACATTTTACAACAATCACCGATCGTGCAGATTCTGACGTTACTTTTGGGTTTTAGGGAGAAATGACACTGCTGTGAAGGGAAGTTGCGCTGGATAGAATGTGGCTTTAGTTTTTAATGGTTACACCTCAAATATCTTCTTTTTTATAATCATTGGAAGCCAAAATCTAAATCTAAAATAAAAGTTTAGTTTAATATCAAAGATCTAAAGTGTAACCTTTTGAATGTTCTGTCCTCATCGTCACTCATTAAGCAGGCTGTTGTGTTGCGCGCGCCTGGCTTGCGTGAAAGATCGCTCTCTCTCTCTCTCACACACAGACACACACACACACACTCACACACACTCTCTCTCTCTCTTTAGCAAAAATGCATCACAGACAAATGGTTCAATATTATTATTATATAGAAGTGGCTGGCGAGATTAAATTCGCAAGATAATAATTTCTTAATAGCAATAATAAATAGCACGTGTAGGCTACTTTCATAATTTCTCCAGTACCGACAGCAGAACCGATAACGTCCGAGATTAACGATCCAGCGGTCTTTCAAAATTCAGCACCGGGGCCCGTTTAATACCGGGTTTCGGTACCCACCCCTAGTTGTGACTGACACAGTCATGGGACTTAGTTAAGTTTTTGTGGAGGTTTTTATTTATTTTATTTTTGCTTTATTTGGTAGTATTTCGAATTAATGGTTTTAAAATAGTATTATAAAAAAAAGAAAAGAAAAAGAAAAATCACTCGTTCAATCATTTTGGCGCCCCTATGGATGAGTGGCGCCCCTAGCATTTGCCTATACCGCCTATGCCGCGGGCCGGCCCTGCCTGAAATGTAAGCAGAGAAATAATTAAACATCACTCCTTTGTTAATCTTTAAAACTAATGGATGTCACTGCTCAATCTCAGGCCATAAACCATTGTTATCATTGTTCATTCACTAAACAAGGATGTAAACCTTGTGAAAACCACTAAACTGTAAGCCACTAAACTTGAGCAATGATACCATCTATCTGTTCCTACACCCTTCCCTTTAAGGCATACTCATATCTGTTGTTAAGAGTATTTCATATGGTCCCTCCCACCTAGGTTCTAAACCTTTCCTAGCAATATGTTTGACAACTGTCTAATTCGGGAATGTGTCGAATGTAGTGGTGTGTCATCCCAGTGCTGCTGAGCCTCTCGCACTTTCTTGTTATTGTCTTTGGTTGCTTTGTCCAGCATTGTGAGATGGCATCAAAACTTGCCTTGGAACAAAGTGCAATCTCTTTGTTCCACCTGTTCCGAAAGGTGGCGGAGCATCGGAGGAGAACCATTGCTCTTCCAGTCATCAGTTCAAAAGGGGTTAGTCCTGTTACTCTGTTTGGATTTGCTCTTAAGTTCCAAAAATAGCAGGTAATAATTAATGCCAACCTTGACCAGTATTCAGAATGGCTTTGGTAAGTGGCATGCTACAATCAAGTGACGAATTATGGAAGCTTGTTTTATTTCACTCCCACTGCTAGTGATAAGTCCACATCTTTTCCATAGGTCAAGGTAGTCATGCACCACTCCAAAAGCATATCGACTATCCGTGTAGATGTTGACTCGAGCTCCTTCCGGTAGTTCAAGAGTTTCCATAAGCCAATCAGCTATCTTTTTTTTTTTTTTTTTTTTTCCTCGAGATCTCGTTATCGTTAGAATCATCTTTCCTGGAGACATCTTTTTATTGGTGGAAAAATCTTTGGCCACACCCATTTTAAAAAAAATACCTCAGGTAACATGATTCTTCGGTGCCATCCATCATCTTAACTAACATGTTTTTAGTACCATCTTGTATCAACCACCTACACACATCTTCTCTCTGGGCTTGTTAGGTACTTTTCCATCCTCACAGACCCTTTGACCAGGTTTATGTCTGAGACATAGCAATGCAGACTTTTACATGAGGCAAAGGAAAATATCCGACACATCCCCCCCTTTGGGACTTCTAGTTGTGGATTCTAGTCCCACCTTCATGTTTGTCCCAGAATGTATCTTCATGGGCAAGCCTCCTTCTGTTATCTATCAATCATGGCCAAAAATAGACCATCCGTCTTTCTTATCAATAGGCTTTTGTCACAAAGGTACACTCACAAAGGAATAGTGAGACCAAATATCTCTACCCCCCTTGACCGGAATGGAGTAAAAGATCTCACCTTCCTTTTCTATTATCATTCTTGAGGGAGAGATAAACATCTGTTATCCAGTTTTAATCAACATTTCTCAATGTTTTGAGGGTAGTGTTATCCCACGTTGCAGAGAACTGCACAGGCGCTTCTGGTGGCCTAGAGTGCTATCTGGGTTGCTCCATCATTGCCAGATGTGCCCAGGTCCTGCCTAGGGCGCTGTCTGGTTTTGGAGCAGACAGCGGGTTTTTAAACCATCAGTTGAGTCTGCCCTTGCTGGTCCGGCAATCGGCGACCGTGCTTGTAATTAACAAGCTCTTTTACCCCATGGAAACATGTCCAGTAGTCTAATGCGTGTACTTTACATTTAATTCATAAAAAACTTTATATATTAAAAACAACTTTTATAAAGAGTAAAGTGATTGGAAAGTGATAAAAAGTAGTAAAAACATTCTTATCTTTTATCTTTATATCTGGTTGCATTACCTCGTACCACAGGCAATGACCTACTTCAAACCTTGTATCATCCCCTCTCATTCACATATTCATATTTTGTGAACAGTTAATGTGATTATATAAAATATACTCAGTAGGATTATATGTAAGAATATATGTAAGAATATACTCTGGAAGGAGCCCTTGTAACGAGTTAGCTCAAATAAATGTTAATAATCAATCATAAGTTGTTATTAATTTATTATGAATATTTGGATCAGTTAATATAATTAACTTAATGTTGTAAATTAATACTACAATCAATTAACCTGTTTGTCCTGTGAACACTGTGTTAATTGTTTATTAATTTTAAGAAATTTACATTTCCGGGGCATGGGAAATGTCTTTCTTACTTTACAGTACTACTAAGAGCAAGTAGTCAAGATCTAAATCGTAAACTAAACTTTGATGCAAGCAGAGAATCAGAACCAAATACATATTGTGCACAAGTTTTATTAACTAAATCACAAAAATAACTAATCTAAACACACATACATGCATAGGTAAAATGGTGAGTGACAGAATGGAACCGGAAGCAGGAAATGGAACTATGGAAGAGATCCATTTAACTATGAAAAGAACCATCAGCTTATCATTTTCAGAGCACCTCATTAAATGTATACTTCCATGACATTTGCAGTGGAAACAATTCTTGCAGTCTGGAAAAGGATGTTGATGGTTCGGTGAGTGTCAAACGTTGAAGTTGCAATCGTTTTCTTCTCCGTTGGATGAAGAAGTATAGCGTATGGACAAACTCACGATGACTTGTCATTTTAAGATGCAGAAATGCTTTTAACCATCGACCTCATAAATGTAAATCACAGCTTAGCGCTGATGAGTCTGAATCAAATTGCCCCTTTGACACGTTTGTGGCCGAGTGGAAGTTTAACAGAAACACCACTAAACTCCCCTGTGAAGCTTCAAACAGATTACTATCAATTTTACCCCCCCAGTACTCCAAGTCCAGATGGCTCGAAAAGCCCTCTCCAGCCCTCGCCACAATAAGCACACACAAACATTCTTTGCATTTAATTTTTGCAAGTGATTCAAAAGTGTATATGATGTATTCCTGTATGCATGTATGATTAGCCCCTTATATTGACATAGTTATGATTTCCCTAGTTGTGTTAGTTGAACTCTAAGTGCTTATTTTAGAGAATAAGGATATATCTCTGTTTGTATCTTCCAGATATAGCAGTCTTGGTACCGAATTAAACCTCTCGGTGTGCCTAAGCTAAATATATGTAGTAGGTTATGTTAAAATGTATTATACTGTGTTTACCATCATTTGGAGTAGAAATGACGAAGCCTAACACCATCATAAACCATACAAATTAGGCCGTCAAGCAGAGACAAAGAAACACTCTCCCGCTCAAAAATTGCTTAATTCGATTGGTCTGACCACCCAGGAAAGGAGTGGACTTCGAACTTTTTAAAGAAGGATGCACACGTTATCAGTTGCTTCTTGTTTGGTCTTGTCTTGTCTTCTCTCCTCTTCTCCAAGTTTATCCGCTCTCCATTTTTGTTTTATCTTTTACTTTTGCTTCTTAGCTTTTTGTATTAATCGTATCTCCGGCTCCTTGCCTTGTTTTAGTCTCGTGTTCACTCATCTCTACCTACCAGAGAAATGGACTTTAAACTAAGTTACTGGCAACTCTTAAAAGTAAACCGTTTGAACTTCCCGAACTACACGATCTCCGCAAGAACGCGTCCAACTAACGGACACACCGAGAACGGACACTCACACACACGCATTCCTGCTCAGCAACAAAAGTTCAATGCAAGTATTATGTTTTTCAAGGTTTAAATGCATTAAGGTTATCTGCCCCTGCTTAAGGTGATTTTGATTCTTTGCTGGTTCTCAAAGGTTCATTGTTTGTGATATGTTTTCCATTCTGTAATCTACTCTTTCTTTCTTTTACTTTCATTATACTATTCATATATGTATTCTTTGTTAGATGCAGTTGTATGTTTTAGAGGTCGACCGATATGGGTTTTTTCAGGCCGATGCCGATGCCGATCTTTTGAAATCCGGGTCGGCCGATGGCCGATGGCCGATTAATGCTGCCGATTTATTTGGCCGATTATGTGCTTGTTTTTAACCTCCATTTGAAAGATAAAATATAACACAAATAATTACTTAAGATAGACAAGATTTCTCAACAAAAACATTTATTGAACACTTGACCAATCTGCACTTGTTGTGACCTTGAGATATGTTTTGTAATTGTACCTGAATGAATTGAAAATTAATTTGCTACATTTCAGATTAATATATTTGTTTTCCTTAAAATCTTAATTAACAGTAACTTAAACACTTTGCAGTTTTAATTATGTCTTGTTTAAACAAAATGACGGAGTATGTTTTTATGTTTCCACTGTTCGATCGCATCCGCGCCTCACACACACACACACACACACACACACACACAGACCAAATATAAGTAAACACTTTGCGCCTTTAAACACACGCGACTTTTCGATCGCGCCCGTGCCCCTCTCCCTCTCACACACACAAATATAAGTAAACACTTTGCGCCTTTAAACCTTTTTACAGTCTATGCTTTAAACACACGCGACTTTTCGATCGCGCCCGTGCCCCTCTCCCTCTCACACACACAAATATAAGTAAACACTTTGCGCCTTTAAACCTTTTTACAGTCTATGCTTTAAACACACGCGACTTTTCGATCGCGCCCGTGCCCCTCTCCCTCTCACACACACAAATATAAGTAAACACTTTGCGCCTTTAAACCTTTTTACAGTCTATGCTTTAAACACACGCGACTTTTCGATCGCGCCCG